>OY856410.1:161085017-161186706 GCA_963693085.1 Alisma plantago-aquatica
ACCTTTTCCTTATGAGTATAATAACCACGTTATTTTTGGTTTTGAAGAAACTTATACTTTCTTCAAACTTATATGAAGTAGGTTTTATGCAGACATGCACATTATATATATTATGATACAAGGGACTAATGCAGTGCCGCCCATATAAATACTGCTGGACAGACCTCAGCGGCCATTCACAACCCTACAATTCTTGCGTATTTCCCCATTGGTTCCTGTCAATGGGCTAATGTTCCCCATCTTAATCATAGAGTCACGGAATTCATCGAAGAAAAGATCCTCGTCATCGCTGTAGGCTTCCACCAAGGCCCTCGTTGTATTTGCAATTGACTCGTTGCTTGAGAACAGCGCTTGGTCAGAGGAGAGGAGGCCTCGCCTGTTGAGTAGGTTCTCAAAGTAGTGATTGTCGAACACATCGGTGGAGTTGCGGTCTAAGGCAGTGGTCGCGTTCCCATCCCCACTTGCTGGGCAAGTCCGTCGTAACTCGGCCGCCATGGTGGTATCTAGCGTTACATCGTCGACGGTCGCGCCACCTGAGGAATTGGCAATTCGGTTGTCGAAGGTGGTGCACCGAGCCAGCCCTATTGTGTGTCCACCTGGATAAATATCATGTTTGGTTAGTGGTAACCATCATTTCCACAAACAACTGTAATTACGAGAGTTATGTATATAAGTTTCAGTAGTATCATAGAATCATGGACATCCACCTGACAAGGCAACAACATCTGTGACGTTGAGACCAACAGCTTGGAACTTTGCAAGGATACTGCTAAGGCTCTCCGTCGGGCCAGGAAGGTTGGAGTTTGCGCCAGACTGGTTTGCCACCAATCCGTCCCTCCTTCCCAAAGGAACCTTCCAAGTTGGACCTCCACTCTGAGTATAGATATGCATGTAGAAGACGTCAAGATATATGGCGTGTCTTCATCAATATGCACGGCACCGTACCCATAACCCTAAGGAGTGTGATCGCATGCAGGAAATACATATACGTACCAAGAGCACAGAGTCGCGAGCAGCTATGGTGAGGATATCAGCACATGACACCGTTTGTGGACACTCGTTTTCAACTGCAGCTTTAATGGCATCAATCACCTCGTACCCACGGGCAGAGTTGATGTTTGGAAAAGCTAACTTCTCGGTGTTATTGCTGTCCAGAAGTATCGAGCCATCACAACCCTGTCATTTTTAATACCAGAATTAATACAGTATAATCAAATCACAGATCTAAAGAAAAGGCAATTAATGTATATTTCAAGAAAAATCGGGAGCTGGTTTCAGAAGCTAGCAGTTCTCTTAGGTAATGATGGTTCGGATCAGTATCCTTCCGCCTTGTGATTTCTGTTTTATTCGTAAACTATATATTTTATAGTGCAAGAACAGACTTAGTGCCGAGTTGATTGGAATAGGCGCTGTACGCGATATATATATATTTCCTCATTTTGATGCCAATTGTGTCTCAGCGCGTCATGAAATTTAAAAATGGATCCTACAAAGCAGAAATACTACAGATACTGTACAAACTATGCTTACGGCAAACATACATTGACGAAGCAGTCGTGGAAGTGGAGTCGTAACAGTGAAGCCGCTATGCGCGTTTCCTTCTTGACTGCTTTGATCATCTCCGTTCTTACTATTTTGAGCAGATTGGGGCATTTCCCACCGTAGAAGTTTGTGGAGAGTTGGGATTCAGCAAGTGAATTGAGGCAGGCTAGCATTACTAAGGCAATAAAGGCGTAGAAGGTTGGAGAGTTGGGTGAGAACGCCATATCTGTGAAAATCACTGGGATTAGAATTTGTCAGGGATGAAAGATGGATTACAAGCTGGTTTGTCTTGTTCAACCCTAATCAGTTGCCCTTTTTATAGACCTCGTTTGAGCTCAGTTGGAGGTGCATAGATGCATAGGTAGAAGGAGACTGGACAGGAAGAAGTAGATACGTCTGTTCGCTGTAAAATATTCGCAACTCAAGCAGTTCATGCATGCGCATCGGTACAGTGCCTATATTTAAAACATGACGGCAGATATCTGCTTCCTTGAAGAACTTGCCATTCTACCCATTGAACAAATGGACGGCTAATCCCACTCGTAATCACGCATTAACATGCTTGTTTTCTGTTAAACTTCCACAGACGTACTAGTGGTTACTCTGGCCACGACCAGATAAGCACAGCTAGCTACAAATTAGCTTAGTGCATCTGCACGATTTCATAGTGCCAATTAATAAAAGCTGTTTCCTTGTTGATGAGAGCAAGGAGCTGCAGAACGATTAGGATTCCATTTTGTAATGTCCATATGCTACGATGATGAGGATGTATATGCTCCTACGTGTTGACGTTCATGCGTTTTGCCGTTCTGGGTGGAAACACCACAATTGGCGTGGTTGGATAACAGCAAGAACTCAGGTTTATCTCGCGGTCCACTGAATAGGGATGCCATAGATGTAAAATAGCTACAGAAAGCTTGGAGTCAGTTCTATGGCAAGTTCACCAGATTCAACTGCGTACCGTAACCCATTGCCAGATAGTGGTAGCATCCTAATCCAACAATGCAGACTAAGTAAACGGTCATAAACAGCCAAGATTGTAAGGCAAACGGAGTGTGCTATTTTCTTGTAAACATAAACCATCAATTCTATCCACGAGCTCGAATGATTATATTGTCCTCAAGGTCTAATCGCTCTTGGCTGCTATGAGATGTCGAAATAGTTATGTCCAATCGGAGAGTATTGGTCCAATCATCATTTAATAAAATGGAGGGGAAAAGTTGATTTGGCACACTTTGTTGTGTCAAAATAATTCCTTCTATCTTACGACCGGAAAAATATTTCTCAAAATAACAGATTTGATTTAAAAGTGCTACTTTGAAATGAAAATTTACAAGTATGTGGTCAGAAACAGCCGTCGTGATTGAATTTTTTATTAAATTAACAAAAATATGAAAAATTCCATGTTTTACAATCCACACGTTAACCAACGAGCCATCTAATAAGTGATGTTCCAAGAATATTTTTTTAATTATTATTTTAATACCATGTAAAATTACCAACTCTAGAAAGGGAACGGTTTTAATCAAACTTGTGTCATTTTGATTTTTTTTCTTAAATGTAATACATGAGAGGAAGCTTTTGAGCATGTAGGTGGGGACACGAGGAATATATTACTATTAGGAAAAACGAGAGGGAGTTTCTTGATAAATTTGAAAGAACATTTTGAAATAAAGGTGTATCAATAAATAATGTGACTACATAGTGGGGCCAACAACATGAAGATGACGGTAAAGGAAGACAAAAGAAATATTAGGGTGGAGGGTAGAGATAGAATTAAAAGGGATATTTCATTTGTTCCCATAGAGAAACATATCCCATTCAACAATCATTAGACAATATCAAAGTTCAATTGCGAGGAAGTCATTGAATAGCTAGAAGGTCAATTGGGAGTATAGAAGAAGTAAAGCAACAGCACATGAATGTGTGATTCATCATTCTGACTTGTTATTCAACACAAGCCGTAATTGTGCTCCGCACCCAAGCACAACAAGACTTCTCCTAGGATTTATAAATATTTTCCAACCATCTTCTATGACCATAGAGTTATTTTACTTAGATTCTTGGACAAAAACTCACATACAGTGAGTGATACACTACTACAGAAATGACTTATGAAGTCACTTTCCATGTGTCGGTTATTAACTAAGAATCGACGCCTAAAACCTACATCGTCAGTTTAAAACACAAACCGACATATATCGTATAGGAGTGGTCAAATGCGGGTATCGCTTTCTATTTAGCGTATGTTTGAGAATAAACAACCGACGCCTAAAAGCACCCGCCAAATCCAATTTATCCAACGAAAAAAATTAGGTCCAAAATTTAACTAACAGCTTCGGTTATTAAATAAATAACAGACGACTAAAACTTTTTCGCGCGGGACATTTTTATCGTCCGTTATATTTCCAAAACCGACGCCGGTTTGTTTACCCGCGATGTCCGCGCCAAAAATTTTACACCCCTATGGCGTCGGTTTTTTTTTAGTGACCGACGTCGACGCTTAAGTTTAACTTAACTGCACCCGCACGAGGGACTCTTCCCCTTTCTCTGTTTCATTCCTGATTCTTCAGTTCGCGTAACTAGGTCCGACGATTTCTTCTCTACTGGTGTCGTCGCCGCTCGATTGCTTCTCTGCTGGTGCCGTCGTCGCTCGCTGCTCCTCTCCTCGTCGCCGCCCCCACCGATGGCTGCTTTGATCGCCTGTCTGCTCCTCTCCTCTCCTGCTAGGTCTCTGCTCCTGGTCGCCCGCTCACCGCCGCCGCCCGTTTGTTGCTTGCTACTCCGGAAACCCACCCTCTTGCTCGCTGCCACCGCCTCCCTCTTTCCTGCTCGCTGCTCCTATAGGTATATCATTTTCCTCCTCTTCTCCACCATGTTGTGAAATTGCAGGTTGACACGGCCGTGCTGGGCAGCACGGCCGTGTTGGTAGCACGGTTGTGCTGCGTAGCACGGCCGTGGTGGCTGATTTTGTGCTATATTGCTCAATTATGTGTATATATTTGTGTATTTACTATTTTGTGCTATTTTGTGCTTGCATATATTTGTGTTCACTACTACAAAAACATCATTCAGTGGCGCTTTTAGTGGCGTCGGTTATTTAGGAAAACCGACTCCTATTTTACATAGGCGTCGGTTATTTATACTCACCGACGTCTATATTCGAAGACCAGCCAGACACGGGTACCGCTTTGTATTCAGCGTCGGCCATTTATAACAGACCGACGTCTAAAAGTAGCCCGCGAAAATCAATTTTCGAGCGACAGCGTCGGTTTGGTAACTATTAACCGACTCCTATGTAAATGAAAATTTGCGCGAAAAATTAGGGTAAAGGTTGCATTGTTGGGCGTCGGTGTATTACTATCAACCGACGCCTTTAGCAACCTAATAGACCCGCGCGACGCCCGTTAGGCACCTACCTGTTCCATTGTCTTCATCGCTAGCTGCCGCGCTGCTCGATCGCCCGCCTGCCGGTTCTCGCCGTCGCCGACGCTGCCCGTGCTTCCTTGCCTCGTCGTCGCCGCCGACGTTGCTGCTGCTGTGCATCGCCGCCGACCTTGCTACTGCTGCTGCTGTTCGTCGCCGGCGCCGCCCACCTAGCTTCTTCCAACAGAGCCGCCGCCCTAGCTTCTTCTCCGGCGCCCTTCTTCTCCGGCGCCCTTCTTCTCCGCCGCCATTCTTCTCCGCCGCCCCTACTGCTGCTGCTGTCCGCTCGTCGCCGCCCTGCACCGCCGCCCTGCTGCTCCAGCCACCTGCTGCCCGCGTGCGCGCCCTGCTGCTCCATCCGCTGCGCCGCCGCCACGCCTGAGAACCGGCGCCGCCGCCACGCCTGGTGCCCTCCTGCTTGCCCACCTGCCTGCCCTAGCTCCTTCCTTTCTTCCTGCTGACACCCGGCGTCCTGTTTCTACAACACTGGTTAGTTTTACTGATTTCCTTACTGTTAGTTTTACTTATTGCTATTTTACTGCTTTTGTTGATTAGATATGTATAGAAGTTCCTTATAAATATATTTTTTATATACACATACATGTAATTTTGTATAAAATTCATGATGTAGTGTGATCTTAAATCCTAGAGTGTACCCCTTTTGTCTACTATTTGATATCCTTGATTTTATCTTCTATCCTAAATAAAATTAAGGGACCCATGATTAGAAAACAATTCCAAACATGGCACCCACACTAATTGGAAGGAAATAAAATATGATTATTGAAATGCACATTTGTGATGTGATACCTTTTTTAGGATGCATATATTAGATTCAACCTTTGAGACATCCTTTTATGAGTTCCAATACAATTAGGGTTTCATTTCATTGCCATTGTATGTATTATAATATTACATCTTTCACATTAAAATTAATTAAATTGAATCCTATTGGAACCCTAATTTAAATCCTAATTTGATTTAAACTTGTCCATTCTAGCATCATTTGATTTGATTAAACCCTAACATTGTTTAAACCCTAAATTATATATTGTTTGTATGGAGTCCGGCTTCATTGTAGATATCTATTATTGTGTTTGTTGGCTTAGAAACCCGTCCAAGATTTACTCATTAGGAGTAAATCTTGGATAGTCCCCGGTTTGGGACTGTTCTTGAACACCTAATCTCACTTAGGATGTAAGTGTATAATGTGTATTGAGTTTTCGAGAAAATTTTGGTAGCATTTCCCCGTTTGTTCTCTAAGTACATATGTACTTAGAGAACAGTGGGGAAATGCTGCCGAAATTTTCTTGAAAACCCAATACACATTATACACTTACTAGTGAGATTAGGTGTTCAAGGATGGGATAGGTGGTACACATTTATTATATATAAGAATGACATCACATGTGTTTGTTGGCCTAGAATGTGAACAATCATTGTTTTTTATATTACTTGTACATTGAAGGATTGGTAATTGATAAAAGATCACAATTTTAGAGACATGTATGTTTATACAAATGCTAAATGTTTTCCTTATTCTAGTTGATACAAATGCTAAATGTTTTCCTTTTTAATGAAATTTTTAGATGGCTCACCATGATGAGAATGATGTCCATGATGAGCATGAAGTCCATGATGAGCATGTTGTCCATGACGAGCATGGCGAGGATACCAACGTAAGTTCTAAAAACATATCCCGTATTTCTATAAAATTCATTATCTTCTAGTTATGTCATATATCATGTATTTCTATATTGGCTTAATTCGGTGTGTTTATTTTTGTCAAATTTTAGGTTGATGATGCACAGCTACCCACTGAAGCAATTGAGCAACTTGATGCGCAGCAACAAAAACTTAACAAGAAAAGGGGTATCACTCTGTTGAAAAAGTTACTTGCGCTGAGTGGCAGTGGATCCAAATTGGTTGTGGATTTTGATAATGGAGGGAATGCAATTGGAGTGAACCGCAATAATTTTATAAACTATCTTGGGGTTGTCACTCGAAGCCATTGTGGTGTTAAGTATGATAATTGGCATAAAGTTCCTCAGGCGAAGAAAGACTTGATATGGAAATATTTATGCGTGAGTTATTATTATTTGCAATTCTATTTTGTAGATTACAAATTCTATTATTTGCAATTATATTTTTGGTACTAGTTAATAACATTTCTATTTTACAGAATCTGTTTGCATTGGATGAGATGTTGCATCGTAAAAGTGTGATGCAACGCGCTGGAAAGATGCTTAGGAATTACAGGACAAATCTAAACAGAGAATACATAAGACAGGGTGATAAGAATAAGAAGTCAGCCCTTGAACAATGGAACTTCTTGGACAAAGAAGATTGGGACAATTTTGTTGCTTCAAGAAAATCTGAAGAATTCAAGGTATTAGGCATCACTCCCATTTTAATTAATATACATTGTATTCACCTATTCAAGATTAACATTTAGTGCTACTAACCTAATTATAAATGTGCATACTAACTAGGCCCTCAGTGACGCACAAAAAGCAAGGCGTGCACTGAATGTACATGACCATACTATGGGTCCAAAAGGCTATGCAAGCGTTCACCAAAGACTACATGCGGAGTCTGCGGCTACTCAGGAGTCTGTGGCCACACCCTTGCCTCGCCATGATATCTGGATAGCTGGCAGGAAAAACAAGAAGGGTGAAATAAAGAAGCCCGAAACTGCTGAGGCGGCTGCAAAAATGGTAAAATACAACTCTTAGAGCAATCATTTGAATATTGATTATTTGTGGTGTTAACTTACCAATTTTTGTTTATGGTGATTAGCGGGAGCTGCACGAGCAGAGGAAACAAGGCACGTTCATCCCTCAGGGCACAAGGGATGAATTGACAGTTGCTCTGGGTAACCCAGAGCATCCTGGACGTGTTAGAGGTGCCGGCGCTGGTGTGGGCATCAAAGCATTCTTTGGGCCATCCCAGCGCAAACCCAGAGCGGGACTTTCTCAAGAAGAGGTAACATATTCTATTTTTAGAATGTTACTGCAAAAGGAAATTCATTAATAAAAAGCTAATATTTGTTTTATCCATGTATAGGAGAATAAGAGAGTCGAGGATATAGTTGCTAAGAAGCTCAACGATGTGGTTGCTGAGAAGGTCAAGGAAGAATTGCTGCGGTGGCAGGCATCTCAGGCTTCCAATCAGCCTATGCCGACCCACTCTTCTCCTGGTGCACAGACTGCAAGTAATCCTGGAGACCCATCGCCTAACACGTCTGCTGTAAGTATTGTTTATGACATTGTAGCTAGTCTTTTCAAGATGATATGTTTTCAAGATGATATGTATATATGTATAACATTCTTTACGTAAATTTGTAGGCATTGAAGCCATGCCGCTTAAGAATGGAAAACTATGTTGTTGTAGAGGCGCAAGCTTACCAGTCCCTTCCTGGGGCAACGTTTCATGGGACTCCAATGCCGCAGGGCTACATTCGTGTGAGCCCGATACATGTATTACCCGATTGGAGGGAAGTTGAGTTGCCATATGCCCACCCAGATATTGATACACTTGGTGAGGCAGAAAGCGGGGTCATATTGTGGCCCAAAGCAGATGTCCTCTACACGACTGAAATTGTAAGATAAATTTACATTGATTTAGACTGTTAATGTGTATATATGATGTCAACTGATCTAAAATTATATATACAGGTTAAAAAGAAGACACCAGGAGCACCTAGGCCTCCACCTCCAATTCCCGCATTACCAACTTGGGTTCCAACTGACCTACCATACCCGTTAGGTCCTGCTTGTAGGGGAATGGCATGTTGGCTACGGGCACATAATATACTTTGCCCTATAATTGTTTCTTTAGATGCAGATTATGCAGGTCAATCATACGACAGCTCTTTATTTATACAAGATATTATTGAGCTGTTTATGTATGATTGGTTGAATACATCAATGATAGAGACATGGATAAGGTGAGATCTTGTTTATACATCCATATACCTTGTGTAAGATCCGGTGATCTAGTTTCTTATATATTAATGCATACGTCTATATGTTTTGCAGCTACTTAATCGAAGATCATTGCAAACAATTTGCATATGATCATGTGGGATTTTTTATTCCATCATTGATTAGTATGGTAGCTAAAGACCCTGATAGTGTTCAACAATACTGTATAGATGCTTTTACAATTTTTGGTCATCAAATGAAGACGATAATAATAGCTCCATTCAATGTCAAGTAAGTTTGCTTTATTTATAATTTGGACTTAAGAAAATTCCATTATTATTTTGCATTTTGAGTTATTAATTGTTAATTTTTTACCTCTAGTGGTAGACATTGGGAGTTACTAGTTATTGTCCCCGGGACGTTCACTGTTTATTATCTAGATCCCGCAGGAAGTACATTAAACACTAAAATTGGACACGTAATGAGAATGGCATTATTCTGGTGAGAAATATTTCATTTTTTATATCCGTTAACATCTTTTATTACATTACTATTTACTTATGCAACTTAGTGTGTTATATTAACATGTAGGGGTTTAGATGCATTCAAAAATGCTGGAGGAAAGGTCCCAAGGAAAAAGAACCAGCCATTGTCTTGGGAGAACGTAAAAGTAAGTTCCCGACTCCCCGACTCCAATGTATATATTATTGATGTGAATTGTGCTTAGTTGTATGATTTTGTATGTTTCAATTTATAGTGCGCTACACAAGACAATGGCTGGGCATGCGCATACTATGTGATGCGATTTATGCAGATGATTATCAAACATGCCGCATTGGACATCGATACCATACATGAGGTATTATATATAGTCTCATTAGTTAGTATGAAATATATCAATCTTATTTTTATATTATTACTTATATATATACATCATTCTCTTTGCAGGTGTTTAAAACTGACCACACTATAGGCAAACGCTTAAAAAATGTACATGCTCCATATACGAGGGAAGCATTAGATGAAGTAAGAGAAGAATGGGCAATAGCTGTACAAACAGTGGCAACTGTAAGATATAATTGGGATGTTGATAGTGATGATGAATGATACTTTGTAAATGAATGTTTCTGAATGTTAAAACATGTATTTGAATGATTCTATATGTGTGAACGTGACAATTGAATTGATGTCTGAATGTATCTACTTGTGTGAATCTTTTTATGTTAATTTTGCAGGTTTGTGGCCTGTTTGTAGGCTGATATCAATGGATGTCGTAAACCTGCAGTTCAGAAAACTGAACTGCAGGTTCTCATCCTGCTGACCAGCCACAGCAGGCCTGCAAACAGATTTATAAAAAAAAAATAGATATAGGCGTCGGTTATTTACAGATAACCGTCAGCACAGACTTACAGCGTCGGTTTTTTGTTGAACACCGACGCCAAAAGTGTTCACACTACAGGAAATGGGAGTCATCTAGGACACTTTTCTGCGTCGGTCCTTTAGTATATAACCGACGCAGAAAGCGTCCTAGATGACGCCGTTTTCTGTGGCGCGAACCCTTTTGGAGTCGGTGTTTTATAATAAACCGACGCCTTGATGTTAAATAGGCATCGGTTAAAACCGACGTTGAAGTATCCAACCTTTTAGCGGCGCCCACATAGGCGTCGTTCAGAAACCGACGCCAAAGGGGGTTAAACACCCGACACTAAAAGGCACTTCTGTAGTAGTGGTTTATGGTTTAGGGTCACATGTGGGTCTTCTATTTCTAAATTGATTATGTGACCCTAATTAATACATTATAACATAATTGAATCATGTATTTGTGTTGTTGTAGGTGTTGTTGACTTACTGTTGATTTGCATATATTTCTTCTTCAGCCTTCAAGTGAGGTATAATATTCTCACTCTCCCAATGTTCCATTAGGCTCCATTTTGATTCAAATCTTTGATATATGGAATCATGGTTTATTTACTGTTTATTATTTACTGACAAGCATGATTAAATGATGTTACACAAAACTTAGGATATGAATGATGAAACTAGGATTGTAGGTATAAGAATGACAACACATGTATTTGTTGGCCTAGAAACCCGTCCAAGATTTACTCATTAGGAGTAAATCTTGGATAGTCACCGGTTTGGGACTGTTCTTGAACACTTAATCTCACTTAGGATGTAAGTGTATAATGTGTATTGGGTTTTCAAGAAAATTTTGGCAGCATTTCCCCATTTGTTCTCTAAGTACATATGTACTTAGAGAACAGCGGGGAAATGCTGCCGAAATTTTCTTGAAAACCCAATACACATTATACACTTACTAGTGAGATTAGGTGTTCAAGAATGGGATAGGTGGTATACATTTATTATATATAAGAATGACAGCACATGTATTTATTGGCCTAAAGTTTTAACGATGCATAAACTCTAATCTGTTAACCCTAAACCCTAATCTTGTTGTAATATATAGCTTGTTTTCTCTTTGATCATAGAATGGATAGATCATGGATGTCCATTCGCAATCGCTGCACCCCAGAGTTTATATCTGGTCTTGACCAGTTTATTAGATTTTCCAAGGAACATAGGAAACAACCTGGAGATAGGTTTTACTGTCCATGTAGGCATTGCAGTAACAACTTGAAAGTCAGCACTGGTGACGAAATCAAAAGTCATGTCATGTGCAACGGGATTGTACAAGGCTATACAGAATGGGACTGGAATGGAGAGATTTCAAACCCGAAACCAGTGGATGTCGATAGCAGTGCTTGTGTGGAAGAAGAAATTTCCTACGATGACGTAGATGTGAATGAACCAGTACTTTCAGTAGACATCATTGATGCGATGTTGGATAGTTGTGGGGTAGAGCACACCGATCCACCTCCCATTTTTAGAAACATTGTGCATGATGCTGAGATATCGTTATACACAGGTTGTACTAAGTTTACGAAGCTTAGCGCTGTGTTGAGATTGTATAAGCTGAAAGCTAACAATAGATGGAGCGACAAAAGCTTCATGTCATTGTTGTCTTTGTTGAAAGAAATGCTTCCTGAAGGAAACGAGCTGCCAATCTCAACATACCAGGTAAAGAAATTGTTGTGCCCAATGGGAATGGATGCCAAGAAGATACACGCATGCTCGAATGATTGTGTATTATTTCAAAAGGACTGAGGATTTGAAAGATTGTCCAAAATGTGGTGCGTCACGGTATAAATTGACGACTTCGGGGGAGTCCAAAATTGGTTGTTCTGCCAAGGTGATGTGGTATCTACCTATAATATCACAATTTCAACGCTTGTTTGTCAATCTGATAGATGCGAAGAATTTGAGGTGGCATGCAGATGTTAAAAAAAATAATGATGGGATCCTATGACATGTGTCTGATTCCCCATAGTGGAAGAAGATTGATTTATTGTACCCTGAATTTGGTGAAGAAGTCAGGAATCTAAGACTTGGGCTTTGTACAGATGGGATGAATCTATACGGGACATTGAGCAGCCAACATAGCACTTGGCCAGTCATGCTTGTTATATACCATCTTCCTCCCTAGTTGTGTATGAAAAATAAGTACGTAATGCTGTCGTTGTTGATATCGAGCCCTAAACAACCTGGAAATGACATCGATGTTTATCTTGAACCTCTAATTGATGACTTAAAGAAACTCTGGGGTGAAGTTGTGATGACCTATGATGCTTCACGAAGAGAGACATTTTGTTTGCATGCTATGTTGTTTTGCACTATTAATGACTTTCCAGCATATGGGAATTTGTCTGGATATAGTGTCAAAGGAGCTAAAGTGTGTCCTATATGTGAAGAGAACATTGATTCAACAAGACTAAAACATGGTGGTAAGACTATATATCTCGATCATTGAAGGTTTCTTACAAAATTCCATCCGTATCGTAGGAAGCGCAAAGCATTCAATGGATTGAATGAGGAACGGAGTGCACCTAAACTTAAATTAGGGGAGGTTATTTATGAAAGAGTAAAAGACTTTATCAATGAATTTAGTAAGAAATCACAATGTACTATGGCCACACGGAGTGACAAATCTTTATTCAAGAAGAAGTTAATATTTTGGGATCTTCCTTATTGGAGTTCTTTGACAGTCAGGCATTGCATCGATGTCATGCACGTTGAGAAAAATGTCTGTGATAGTGTCATTGGTACTTTGTTGAATATACCAGGTAAGACTAAAGATGGGATAAAATCCAGACTGGACCTACGTGAAATGGGAATAAGGTCAGAATTAACATAATTTTGTGAAATGGAAAATAGGAGAACATACTTACCTCCCGCTTGTTACACATTTTCTAGAAAGGAGAAGAAAGCTTTTTTTGAATGTTTGGTAAATGTTAAGGTGCCACAGGGTTACTCATCCAACATCCGTAGATTGGTATCAATGAAAGATATGAAGTTGATGGGTCTTAAATCTCATGATTGTCACACTCTAATGCAACAAATATTGCCTGTGGCAATTAGATCTATATTGTCGAAGCATGTAAGGTTTGCAATCACCAGACTTTGTTTCTTTTTTAACAGTCTGTGCAACAAAGTTATTGACCCTGATACTCTCGATAAATTGCAAAGAGAAGTGGTTGTTACCCTATGTCAGCTTGAGATGTATTTTCCTCCGTCGTTCTTTGATATCATGGTACATCTTGTTGTCCACTTGACTAGGGAAGTGAAAATGTTGGGACCAGTTTTCTTGCATTGGATGTATCCCTTTGAACGATACATGAGCATTTTTAAAAGTGATGTTCGAAACCATTATCGGCCTGAAGGGAGTATTATCGAGGGTTATGTGGCGAGAGAGGTTATGTATTTTTGCAATGACTTTCTCAGTGGTAATGACACTCCTGATAATGGCAAGAATATTGACGAGCAATTTGGCAAAGGAATTTTGGGATCAGGTGTGAAAGTAATCAGCCGTGAGCAGTTGGAACAAGGTCACTTGTATATTTTACACAACATGGATGAAGTGAACGTTTATATCGAGGAACATACCTATTTCATCAAGAGACAATATCCTCGAGCCAATACAATGTGGCTTGCTAGAGAGCATAACAAGACATTTATTAAGTGGTTTGAAGATAAAGTCTTACATCAACTATCTCAAATACCAGATGATATTACTGAAACTATCAAATGCCTCGCCTTTAAACCAAAATTGACTTTTATGTCTTATGAAGGGTATGACATTAATGGATTCACATATTACACAAAGTGCCAAGATGATAAGAGTGTCGTCCAAAATAGTGGGGTCACCCTTCAAGCATCGACTATGTTTTTTGCAAGTGCAAAGGATAAGAGTCCACGTGAAGCTAAAATGTCATATTACGGTGTCATTGAAGACATATGGGAGTTCGACTACATAGATTTTAGAATTCCGCTCTTCAAATGTAATTGGGTTGATAACACCAAAGGAGTTATAGTGGATGAATTGGGTTTCACTTTAGTGAACTTTGAAAAGATTGGCGAGAAGGGTGAACCATTCATATTGGCATCACAGGCAAAACAAGTATTTTATATCGATGATCCTGCAAATGATAAATGGTCGGTTGTTCTTCATGGTAAAAGACAGTTCATTGAAGATCCTATAGATGAAGAACACTACTATGATAAGTATGATGACTCCAGTCCATTCTCAGTTGGGTTGCCAACACCAACAAATATTGAAGCTAATGATGACTTGTATGTGCGCGGAGATCACAATGAAGGATTGTTAATTGATAAAAATCGCAATATTAGAGGCATGTTTATATTTTTTTATATGTTTTATTTTTCTGAATGTGAACTTTACAATGTGAATTACTTTACAATGTGAATGTGAACTTTACAATGTGAATTTTACAATGTGAATTACTTTACAATGTGAACTTTACAATGTGAATTACTTTACAATGTGAATGTGAACTTTACAATGTGAGCTTTACAATTTGAATTACTTTACAATGTGAACTTTACAATGTGAATGTGAATTTTCAGATGGTTGAGCATTCTCCTGATGACTGTGCTGATGATTACTGTGAGGGTGAGGACATCAATGCGCCGCCTCACAATGTAAGTTTTAAAAATATATCATATATTTATATCTATATGTCCATTTATAGTTGTATCTTGTAAATGTGTTTATTTTGTCAAATTTTAGGTTGATGATGCACATGTACCATCTAAAGCACTTGAGGCACTTGATCAGCAGCACCAAAAAGTTGACAGGAGAAGGGGCATCACTATGATGAAGAAGTTAATAGCACAAAAGGGCAATGGACCCAAACTTGTTGTGGATTTTGATAATGCAGGAAATGCATCTAGTGTGAATCGCAATTCGTTTATTTCATATCTTGTGTATGTTACTCGTAGTCATTGCGGTTGTAAGATAGATTCTTGGCATAAAGTTCCTAAGGAGAATAAAGACGTAATATGGAAGGATTTATGCGTGAGTTATTATTAATTTACAATTCTATTTTGTAGATTACTAATTTTTTGGATACTAGTTAATAGCAATTCTATTTTGCAGAGTATATTTGAATTAGATGAAAAGTTGCATCGTAAATGCGTGATTCAATGTTGTGGGAGAGTCCTAAGGAACTATAGGACAAATCTCACCCGAGAATACATAAAAAGAAGGTGACAAGAGGAAGAAGATAGCCACTTAATAGTGGAACTTCCTGGACCAAGAAGAATGGGACGCGTTTGTTGTTTCAAGACAAACTGATGAATTCAAGGTATTAGGCATCAGTCCCAATCTCATTAATATATGTTGTATTCACCTATTCAAGATTGACATTTAGTGTTACTAACCAAATCATTAATGTGCATACTAACTAGGCCCTCAGTGAGGCACAAAAATCAAGGCGTGCACTGAATGTGCATGACCACACAATGGGTCCAAAGGGGTATGCAAGCATTCCCCAAAGACTACAGTCTGAGGCTACTACTCAGTCTGCTGCTACTCAGGAGTCCTCTACTATAGGTAGCACACCTCTACCTCGCCATGATGTCTGGATAGTTGGGAGACAAAATAAGAAGGGAGAAATAAGGAAGCCCGCAACTGCTGAGGCGGCTGCAAAAATGGTAAAATACAACTCTTACAGCAATCGTTCGAATATTGATTATTTGTGGTGTTTACTTAATTACAAATTTTTGTTTTGGCGATTAGCGGGAGCTGCACGAGCTGAGGAAACAAGGCAAGTTCATCCCTGAGGGCACAAGGGATGAATTGATAGTTGCTCTGGGTAACCCAGAGCATCCTGGACGTGTTAGGGCTGCAGGCGCTAGTGTGGGCATCAAAGCTTTTTTTGGGCCATCCTAGTGCAAACATGTCCCAAAAGCGGGACTTTCACAAGAAGAGGTAAGTATATTCTTTCTTTATAATGTTACTGTAAAAGTGAATTCAATAATTAGAAGCTAACGTTTCTTTTATCCATGTATAGGTAGATAAGCTATTTGATAGGAAACTCAAAGAAGCACTGAAAAAGTGGCAGGCATCTCAGACTGCCACTTACCAGACAGTACCTATGGCGTCTAGCTCTACTCCTACTACAGAGGTTGGGAGTAATCCTGTAGACCCACCACCTAGCACATCCGCTGTAAGTATTTTTATGACATAGTAACTAGTTTTTTAATTCAAGATGATATGTTTTGAAGATGATATGTATATATGAAATTGTAGTCGTTTCAAAAAAAGATGATATGTATATATGTATATAACATTCTTTACTCAAACATTTGTAGGGGTTGAATCCATGTCGTCTAAAAAGTAAAGAATATGTTGTTGCAGAGGCGTCGGCTTACCCATCCCTACCAGGGGAAATGTTTCACGGGTCTCGATTACCAGCCAGTTGGATTCGTGTGAGCCCAGTACATATATTCTCCAAGTGGATGGATCTTCCATTTCCATATGTCCAACCAAATTGTGAAATGCTTGGTGAGGCAGAAGGCGGAGTGATATTGTGGCTAAAAGCAGATGTCCTCTTTACTGAAACTGTATGGTAAATTTATATTACGTTAAATTGTTAGTGTGTAAATGATGTCAGTTGATCTGAAATTATATATATATATAGGTTAAAAAGAAGACACCCACGGCATCTAGGCCTCCACCTCCACCTCCTACATTACCCAGTTGGGTTCCATAGGACCTACCTGTCCCGTTAGGTCCTAACTGTGGGGGTATGGCAATATGGTTAGGCGAACATGATATAAATTGCCCTATAACTATTTCTATAGATTCAGATGTTGCAGGTCAATCATACGAAAGCAAACTATTTATACAAGATATTTTGGAGTTGTTTCGATATGATTGGCTAAATACATCTGTGATAGAGCTATGGATAAGGTGAGATCTTCTTTATACATCCATATACTTTGTATAGGATCTGGTGATCTGGTTTCTTATTTATTAATGCATGCGTAATTAATACATGTTTTGCAGCTACTTAGACAAGATATGTGCAGATTTTGCATTCGAACATGTAGGATTTTTTATTCCATCTTTGATTAGTCTAGTAGCTAAAGACCCTCCGTCAGTTCAACAATACTGTTGTGAGGCTTTTACAAATTTTGCTCAAAATAAGAAGACGGTGATAATAGCTCCATTCAATGTAGAGTAAGTTTACTTTGCTTATTATAATTTGGACTTAAGAAAATTATATTTTTATTATGGATTTTGAGTTATTAATTTTTAACTTTTTTTACCTCTAGTGGTATGCATTGGGAGTTACTAGTTATTGTCCCTGAGACGTTCACTATCTATTATCTAGATCCTAAGGGGACTAAATTGAATTCAAAATATGGACACAAAATGAAAATGGCATTATTCCAGTGAGAAATATTTCATTTTCATATCCGTTAACATATGTTATTACATTACTATTTAATTATGCAATGTACTGTATTACATTAACATGTAGGGGTTTAGATGAGTTCAAAAAGGTAGGAGGAAAGGTCCCCAAGAAAAAGAATCAGCAAATAACTTGGAAGAACGTGGAAGTAAGTTCTTGACTGTAATGTATATATTATTTATGTGAATAGTGCTTAATTAGTTGTATTTTTTAATATTTTGTATGTTTCAATTTATAGTGTGCTACACAAGATAACATATAGGCATGTGCATACTATGTGATGTGATTTATGCACATGATTATCAAATATGTCGCAGTGGACATCGATATTATTCCTGGGGTATTATATAGTCTCATTAGATAATATGAAATATATCAATCTTATTTATAGCTCATTAATTATATATATACATCATTCTCTTTGCAGGTGTTTAAAACTGACCACACTACAGGAAAGGCCTTACCAGATGTACATGCTCCCTATACGACGGGAAAATTAAATGAAGTAAGAGAAGAATGGGCAACAACCATACAAGTAGTGGGGGTTTTAACATATAATTGGGATGTTGATAGCGAATAATGACTAAAGAATGATATTTTGTAAATGAATTTCTGAATTATAATATATGTGTGAATGTTTTTACATGTCTGGATGTTTCTACATGTGTCTGAGTGAAAATGAATGAAACTGTTGGTTGCTATATGAATGTTTCTACATGTGTGAATGTGAAAATGAATGGAACTATAGATTGCTAGCTACATGAATGTTTCTAAATGTGTGAAAATCAAATGGAACTGCAGGTTGCTAAATGTGTGAACATTTTTGTTGTAAATTGTGTAGGTTTGTGGCATGTTGTTGGCTGATATCAATGGATGTCATAAAACCTACAGTTCATAACTGAAGTATAGGTTTCTCATCCTGCGATCAGCCACAGCAGGTCTGCAGATTGCTAGAAAAAAAAATAATAGGCGTCGGTTATTTGTATAAAACCGACGCCACATAGTTACAGTGTCAGTTTCCCTACTCGTAACCGACGTCTATATCCTTAACACCACAGTCGTGGCAGCGGGCCAGACACCACAGCCGTGTTGACCAGTACGGCCGTAGCAGCGGGCCAAACAACACAGTCGTGCTGGCCAGCATGACCGTGGCAGCGGGTGAGATGGCGTCGGTTATCGCTAATAAACCGACGTTGATAGTGCCCCAGATGGCGTCCTTTCTGTGGCACGAAGGTATATGGCGTCGGTTTCTTATCTAATAACCAACGTTGATAGTCCCCTGTTTGCGCGTTTTCAGTGGTACGCGAATGGTTTTGGCGTCGGTTTTTGAACCGACGCGTAACGGTTGGGCTTTTAGCGTCGCCTACATAGGTGTCGCTTAGAAACCGACACTAAAGGCCTTAAATAACTGACACTAAAGGTCAGTTATGTACTAGTGATAGTCTTAGAAATTATGATAATTCTGACTATTTCTTTTCCATCCATCTCCACCCATCCAGATGTCTTCAAATCTTCCATTCTCATTCACTACACATTCATACTCGTTCCACCATATTATTTCCCAAATTTCATCGGTTGAATGGGATTTGTCGATAGTTTTTTTACTAATAATTCACCCATGTCAGTTTTGTACAATGTATAATTCCAATGGTCTCTTCCTTCTCCACCTAGAACCAAACAATTTTCCTCCACCTAAAACCTTCCATTTTCATCTACCACCCTTCCCTAGTGCATTTCCTAATTAACTTTCACTAGAAACACCCGCTTCTAACTTTTTATCATTCATAGTGAGCATATTTACTAATGTGTGACTGTCCACGCACCCTCCTATATTACCACCATCTTACCTACTTTGTTCACTTAAATTAAAGAAGGGATATATGTCTAACGCAATGAGTAAGAGTTGGAGGATATGTCATTTCATTCATTCCATCATTTTCTTCCATTCATCCTAATTCAAAGCTTATATATTTGATTTGTCATTACTTACTTGTTTGATGATGACTTTGTTGGGATAAATATTCATACATATGGCCATATTCATTTCCTAATTCAATCTTGAACTCATGTCTAAGATTTTTGTTTTAAATGATGTGATTGTACCATGTTCATGCATGTGTTACGTAAATGTGATTGTACTCTTGGATGTTGATCAAAAAATTTTGGTTAGTTTCTTATAACGCATGTTTGTTCTAACTATAAATATTATTAATTATTTGATTAGGTGTGCCTTTAGTATAACTAATTCTCCTCATAATTATGATACTTTGTGTATGATTCATGCATATCTTAGATCTAATGAGTGGAATACCATTTCTTGTAGGAAGTTAATTAATCTTCTTAACCAACATGTTCTTTGATAGAAATTTAAGTGGTCATCATAGAGTGAATACACATTGACACTAATAGTACCACCTGGATCATCCCTTAAATATATAAATGAGGTTTGATTTTTTCCTTGTGATCACATATGATAAACTTTGATTCACCCTTATACGAGCACATATAGTAATAATTGGGGAAATAAGGTGTAAAATGAAATTATGACAATAGATGCAGTCACAATAGTTCCAATAGTCTTTCTATGATAAAGTATCATGATAGAAATATATGACCCAATTTTGCTTGACCATTCCACTTAAGTACAAGAAAATCAAAATATAGTTTTCGGTGAAATTTGGCCAATTTATCGGTTGAAATATTTCCAAATATGATTTTAGAAGTTATTAAGGTTTTTTAGATTATAATTAGATTTATTGGGTCAAGTTTTGAGAATGTTTGATATGCAATTCTATTGAAATTGGGAAACTAATGATAATAAATTGATAGTTTTATTTTGAATTTGAGTAAAAATGAGAAAGTGACATGTCTTGAGGATATGTCGAGATCCATTATTGAATTGATCTCAAAATTTGAGGATATGTCGAGATCCATTGTTGAATTGATCTCAAAAAAATTATGTTGTAATAAAAAAATTTATTCTACCATTTAGATTTTATTTCTAGTTTTTAGGAATAATTAATTTATGATAATTATTATTGTGCGCCTATGATGAATTTATCTTCTTAGTATTGTGGAGCCAGATTATTATTTTCAAATTATGTTGTAGTGTTTGAGGTTATCTATACTTTGACAAAGTTATCATAAATTTTTGGGTTCCTTTTATAACTCAAAGAAAAATAGAAAGATGAGTCAGCTTTCAATTTCATAATAGGAATATGACACATATTGATTATTTATAACTGTTGGGTCAAAATCCATCAATGCATATCAAATTTTCCCAATTCTTATGTTTTTGCTACTATAAGGAAAGGGGAGAGGGGAGAAGAGAAATCATAAGCGTCATGGGTGTTTGTATATGATGTATGTTTGGGAGAGGTTCAGATGATGCATGGAATCCAAGTCTTGTAGTGTGATAATTGTGAGAGAATCATAGAAAGAAAGAAAGAAAAAAGAAACATGGAAGATGATCCATGGCGGAAACTCCGACTAAGAGCTTTAAGGGAAATGGTAGATAATCTTTGAGAAGGTTAGAAATGATGTTGTCTAGGAAGAAGACATTGAGCTAAATCAAGACAAAGTTGTGTGCTTGTTCATGCATAAGAGAGGGAGTGAGAATGAGCAAATTGGATATATTATTTCTATTATTGTGCTACAGTGCTTGCCAAAGTATGGCTCCGGGGTTGAAGAGACTTCATGAGCCTTTAGATCATACTATAGCCAATTACTCTTGGAATAGGTGATTTTCAAATAATGCCATCTTTCAATTTAAATAACTAAATTTGGGAAATAATATATCATTAAAACTAGTTATGCCAATATTCATAAGAATTACTTATAATCAATGAATTGTATTTTTGTTATTCATTATGTATACAATACTCAGACTTGTTCTTTTCAAGTAGTTATGTTCCTACCTAAGAAAACTAATGAGTAAAATAGGAAAAATAATACAATCTTAGTATTGTGTTGTCCAGATTTATCTAAGGTTTGATTTTGGTATTTTATCAGAAATGTAAATTATGACTTGAAACCTATTGGAAGTAATATGTTCTCTTCATTGAACAGACAATGATGATTTCTTACAAATCCTTGATGATACGTTTATCTTCTTTTAAGAAAAACATAGGAGTCCTTATTCATCTTTCCCTCCCCTTTCAAACAACTTCATGAACGCATTATAGAAAGTTGAACTAACATAAGTGGCATTGCCACTATCACAGATTTTAGATGGATGTACCCTAATTAGTTCCTCCGTGGGTTTAGAGAAAGACGTATGTCCTATGTTCTTTTTTAGAGAGGATTTTTCTAAGTAAACCGCACTAGTATTACCCTCCCTTCCTTCATAGATAATCCTCCATGAACTAAGTCACTACATTTTCAACTAGATTCTTAAGATCCAATTTGCATA
Organism: Alisma plantago-aquatica; assembly: GCA_963693085.1. Lineage (NCBI taxonomy): Eukaryota > Viridiplantae > Streptophyta > Magnoliopsida > Alismatales > Alismataceae > Alisma > Alisma plantago-aquatica. The sequence goes on from OY856410.1 coordinate 161,107,160, forward strand.
ACTTGGATTCATAGTCAGTTCATCAGCTATCATTTGGGATGAGACTTTACAACCAAAACTGAGTAGGATGTGTTCCCAGCCTCCTTCCTCCATAACTTCCAAGGTTGACAACATGGCCTGTAATTTAGCTAGGATAGGATTATCTATAGTGACCATTTCTAAAATCCTACTTGCCAAACCCCTTGCCCATCCCTCATCACTTTAAAAATTGCACAACGCTTGTTCTTGAAAGTAGTGTCAACATTTGTCTCCATCTATGGAAAAGGTGGTCTCACCCAGTTGCAACCTATATATCTGCTTATCCCTTTTATGTCTCCTTTTACAAAAAGTTTCTCTTGGAGTCGAGCTTCTTTGCAAATATAGATCACCCGGTGCGTAGTTGGAAGCTTAACTCCCTCAAAAACCCACTTGGTTCTACAATGCCATATATACCAACAAGCTATGAGGAATCTAGTGCTTTTCTTCTCTCCATATTTGAGGTTCCACCTAAACCATGCTCCCAGATTTGTTTCCTCTTAGAATTTATAGCTCATTCCTATTGATAAGTTCCTTCCAAATATCTTTGACGTGATCACAATCTCTCAGAGCATGAAGAGCTATTTCCATCTTCACTCCACATCTAGTGCATTATATGTCTTGTGTCATATGCTTGGTTAGTCTCCTATGGTTGGTGAGGAGAGCACTGTAGCTCAGTAACCAACCAAAGGTTTTCACTTTAGCCAAAACCTTGGCAGACCAAATAGACTTACAATCCCCATCTACTCGAAGTTCTTTATTATCCTTTAGTTTAGAGTAGGCTGATTTGGCAATATAACATCCATTTGATGAAAGATTCCAAGATCTCACTTCTACCTGGGGGCCTTTTATAGGCTTCTTCACTCTCATAACATTTTTTACTATGTCTGCAGGAAACCATTCCTTTAGAAACAGTTTATTTCACTTCCCCTCCAAGTCAGGCAGGTTATTAACCACCATATCATCTAGCCCCTCTGGTATATGTTAGGTGCTATGTTGACCTAAGGAACCAATTTCTAGTACACATAGGTAGTCCGAGACGTTAGTTCTCTTACCATTAATAGGTATATAATGAGAGTTGTTAACTAAACTTCTTATTATTCCAAATAGTTCTGCATAATCTTGAATATTCAATGGTTGAATCATCCTCATGATTGATAAATCTAGATTGCATGGACTTACACTGGAGGTTGTCCCTCCCACAATACATCCCAAGCATTCTTTAGTATGAGGGTGAGATTCCAATCCATTATAGACTTCACACCCAAGCCACCATCTTCCTTGCTACAGGTTACCTTATGCCACGCAATTGGTGAGACCGCCATTTTTTCTTCCTACACACCAGATGAAATTATGAATGAGTGTGTATACCTTATACAAATTTTCAATGGAACTATGGTCGTTTGCATCACATAAGCAAGTATAATTGTCAGGGTGGCCTTGGTTAGATGGATGCATCCTACCTGTGATAGACTATGTGAAAACCAAGCATTAATTTTGGAAGAAACTTTGTCAAGGATATCTTTGTAGGTCATCATGTAAACTCTTGTATGAATTATCAGTACCCCAAGGGACCTCCCCGGGTCCTTCACTTCCTGAAGCCATGGATGCTTCATATTTCCTGATGGGTGTCCCAATTCACACTCTTAGAAAATAATGTGTGAGTTTTTTATATAGAGATGGCCTCCCCCGAAGCCGCTTCAAACATGCACTACTACAGAACCTACCTTTAGTGTCGGTTATTTAAAGCCTTTAGTGTCGGTTTCTAAGCGACACCTATGTGGGCGACACTAAAAGTCCACCCATTAGGCGTCGGTTCCAAAACCGACGCCCAAACTCTTCGCGCACCACCGAAAATGTGCCATCATGGGACTATAGGCGTCGGTTATTAGGTAAGAAACTGACGCCCAAACCCTTCGCGCCATAGAAAGGGCACCATCTTGGGCACTATCAGTGTCGGTTAGTTACAAATAACCGACGCCATATATCTTCGCGCCACACGAAATAGACGCCGGTTATTTGTAAAAAACCGACACTATATCATTATGTGTCGGTTATTTACAAATAACCGACGCCTATTGGTTTTTTTTTTTGACATCAGTCTGCAGACCTGCTGTGGCTGGTCGCAGGATGAGAAACCTGTTCAGTTCAGTTATGAACTGTAGGTTTTACGACATCCATTGATATCATCCGACAACAGGCCGCAAACCTGCAAAATTAACAATAAAAAAGTAGCACATGCATTTAGCAATGCAACCTGCAGTTCCATTTTATTTTCACACATTTATAAACATTCACAAATGCTAGCAATTTGTAGTTCCATTCATTCACATTCACACATGTAGAAACATTCATATAGCAACCAACACTTTCATTCATTTTCACTCAGACACATGTAGAAACATCTAGACATGTAGAAACATTCACACATATATTATAATTCAGAAATTCATTTACAAAGTATCATTGTTTAGTCATTATTCGCTATCAGGATCCCAATTATATTTTAAATCCCCCACTAATTGTATGGTTGTTGCCCATTCTTCTCTTACTTCATTTAATTCTCCCATTGTATAGGGAGCATTAACATTTGGTAAGTCCTTTCCTGTAATGGGGTCAGCTTTAAACACCTGTAAAGAGAATGATGTATATATATAATTAATGAGCTATAAATAAGATTGATATATTTCGATCATATTATCTAATAAGACTATATAATACATGAGCAATACATTCGATATCCAGTACGGCATGTTTGATAATCATGTGCATATATCACAGGACATAGTATCCACATGCCCATCCGTTGTCTTGTGTAGCACACTATAAATTCAAACATACAAAATATTAAAAAATACAACTAATTAAGCATTCTTCACATAAATAATATATACATATATTGCAGTCGGGAACTTACTTGCACGTTCTTCCAAATTATTGGCTGGTTCTTTTTTGTGGGGACCTTTCCTCCAGCCTTTTTATACTCCTCAAAACCCCTACATGTTAATGTAACACAGAACATTGCAATTAAATAGTAATGTAATAACATATGTTAACGGATATGAAAAATAAAATATTTCTCACCGAAATATTGTCATTTTCATTATGTGTCCAAATCTTGTATTCAATTTACCCCCCTTAGGATCTAGATAATACACAGTGAACGTCTCGGGGGCAATAACCAATAACTCCCAATGCCTACCCCTAGAGGGAAAAGTTAAAAATTAATAACTCAAAATCCACAATAAAATGTAATTTTCTTAAGTCCAAATTATAATAAGCAAAGTAAACTTACTCTACATTGAATGGAGCCATTATCACTGTCTTCTTTTTTACAGCAAAATTTGAAAAAGACTCACAGCAGTATTGTTGAACTGATGTAGGGTCTTTAGCTACTAGACTAATCAAGGATGGAATCAAAAATCCTACATGTTCGAATCCAAAATCTGCACATATGTTGTCTAAGTAGCTGCAAAATATGTATTAATTACGCATGCATTAATAAATAAGAAACCAGATCACCAGATCATACACAAGGTATATGGATGTATAAAGAATATCTCACCTTATCCATAGCTCTATCACAGATGTATTTAGCCAATCATATCGAAACAACTCCAATATATCTTGTATAAATAGTTTTGTTTCGTATGACTGACCTGTAGAATCTGAATCAGAAGAAACAGTTATAGGGGAGTTTATATCATGTTCCCCTAACCATACTGCCATACCCCTACAGTTAGGACCTAATGGGACAGGTAGGTCCTGTGGAACCCAACTAGGTAATGCAGGAGGTGGAAGTGGAGGCCTAGATGTTGTGGGTGTCTTCTTTTTAACCTGTATATATATATAATTTTAGATCAACTTCCAGCATATTCACACACTAACAATTGAACGTAATGTAAATTTACCATACCTTATCAGTAAATAAGACATCCGCTTTTAGCCACAATATCACTCCGCCTAGTGCCTCACCAAGCATTTCACAATCTGGGTGGGCATATGGCAGTGGAAGTTCCAGAAATTGGGGGAATATATGTATCGGGCTTACCCAAATCCAACCAGCTAGTACTGGAGACCCGTGACACATTTCCCCTGGTAGGGATGGGTAAGCCGACGCCTCTGCCACGACATATTCTTTACTTTTTAGACGGCATGGCTTCAACCCCTACAAATTTTTGTGTAAAGAATGTTATATACATATATACATATCATCTTTTTTTGAAACGACTACAATTTCATATATACGTATCATCTTGAATTAAAAAACTAGTTACTATGTCATAAAAATACTTACAGTGGATGTGCTAGGTGGTGGTTCTACAGGATTACTCCCAACCTCTGCAGTAGGAGTAGTAGTAGAGTCTGCAGTAGGTATTGTCTGGTAAGTGGCAGTCTGAGATGCCTGCCACTTTTTCATTGCTTCTTCGAGTTTTTCTTCGAGTTTCCTGTCAAATAGCTTATCCACCTATACATGGATAAAAGAAACGTCAAATTCTAATTTTTGAATTCTCTTTTACAGTAATATTATAAAGAAAGAATATGTTACCTCTTCTTGTGAAAGTCCCACTTTTGGGACATGTTTGCGCTGGGATGACCCAAAAAAAGATTTGATGCCCACACCAGCGCCTGTAGCCCTAACACGTCCAGGATGCTCTGGGTTACCCAGAGCAACTGTCAATTCATCCTTTGTTCCCTCAGGGATGAACTTTCCTTGTTTCCTCAGCTCGTGCAGCTCCCGCTAATCGCCAAAACAAAAATTTGTGCTTAAGTAAACAACACAAATAATCAATATTCGAATGATTGTTGTAAGAGTTGTATTTTACCATTTTTGCAGCCGCCTCAGCAGTTGCGGCCTTAGTTATTTCTCCCTTCTTATTTTGCCTCCCAGCTATCCAGACATCATGGCGAGGCAGAGGTGTGCTACCTATGGTAGAGGACTCCTGAGTAGCAGCAGACTGAGCAGCAGTAGCCTCAGCCTGTAGTCTTTGGCAAACGCCTGCATACCCCTTTGGACCCATTCTGTGGTCATGCACATTCAGTGCATGCCTTGATCTTTGTGCCTCACTGAGGGCCTAGTTAGTATGCAAATTAACGATTTGGTTAGTGACACTAAATGTTAATCTTGAATAAGTGAATACAACATATATTAATTAATGAGATTGAGACTGGCGCCTAATACCTTGAATTCATCAGTTTGTCTTGAAGCGACAAACGCATCCCATTCTTCTTTGTCCAGGAAGTTCCACTGTTCAGTGGTTGTCTTCTTCCTCTTGTCAGCTTCTTTTATGTATTCTCTGGTGATATTTGTCCTATAGTTCCTTAGGACTCTCCCACAGCATTGCATCACGCATTTACGATGCAGCTTTTCATCCAATTCAAATATACTCTGCAAAATAGAATTGCTATTAACTAGTATCCAAAAATTTAGTAATCTACAAAATAGAATTGCAAATTAATAATAACTCACACATAAATCCCTCCATATTAAAATTTTCTTCTCCTTAGAAACGTTATGCCAAGAATCTAAGAGACAACCGCAATGGCTATGAGTAACAAACCCAAAATATGAAATAAATGAATTGCGATTCACACCACATGCATTTCCTGCATTATCGAAATCCACAACAAGTTTGGGTCCATTGCCCTTTTGCGCAATTAACTTCTTCATCATAGTGATGCCCCTTCTCTTGTCAACTTTTTGGTGTTGTTGATCAAGTGCCTCAAGTGCTTCAGATGGTACCTTTGCATCATCAACCTAAAATTTGACAAAATAATTCACATTTACAAGATATAACTATAAATGGACATATAGATATAAATATATGATATATTTTTAAAACTTACATTGTGAGGTGACGCATTGATGTCCTCACCCTCACGGTAGTCATCAGCACAGTCATCAGGAGAATGGTCAGCCATCTGCAAATTCACATTCAAATTGTAAAGTTCGCATTGTAAAGTAGTAATTCAAAGTGTAAAGCTCACATTGTAAAGTTCACATTATTACAACAAAGTATATATCACAACAAAATTGTAAAGCTCTATGATCAAAGAGAAAACAAGTATATATTACAACAAGATTACGATCTAGGGTTAACAAATACATGTGATGCCATTCTTATATATAATAAATGTACATGTACCACCTATCCCATCCTTGAACACCTAATCTCACTAGTAAGTGTATAATTTGTATTGGGTTTTCAAGAAAATTTCGGCAGCATTTCCCCGTTGTTCTCCAAGTACATATGTACTTAGAGAACAAATGGGGAAATGCTGCCGAAATTTTCTTGAAAACCCAATACACATTATACACTTACATCCTAAGCGAGATTAGGTGTTCAAGAACAGTCCCAAACCGGGGACTATCTAAGATTTACTCCTAATGAGTAAATCTTGGACGGGTTTCTAGGCCAACAAATACGTGTGTTGTCATTCTTATACCTACAATCCTAGTTTCATCATTCATATCCTAGTTCTTCAAGTTAGGTGATTAACATTGTCAATATACTCAAAAAGGAAACAAGTTACCAATTTCATAGTTAGGATGGTAGAGATACCCTAAGATCTAGAGATACCCTAAGATCTAGGCAATTTAGGGAAAAGTTCATCATTTACATTCCAAGCATGTCACATGTGTGCATTACAGTTCATCATTAAGTAAGAAGGGTGATTAGGATTCTCAATATACTCAACAATGAAACAAGTTAAACATGTGTGCATTACAGTTCATCATTTACATTCCAAGCATGTCACATGTGTGCATTATAGTTCATCATCAAGATATCTATAACTTACTTAAACATTCAATTATGAAGTAAATATACACTTAATTCAGAATAGCATGACGCACAAAGTTGCAGTCAACATCATTATGCTTTGTTCTATCATGGACTATTAGATTGGTATAGCACATATGTATCAGTACATAATTAAATAAACACAATCAGTAAATAACTTTAAAAAAATCCACTAGCTTGGTGAAATCAGTACATAAATAAACACAATCAGAATATTTTTCATGGCTTTTGGGGTGACTTGGTGAAATCAATGCATGTTTTGGGCATCCAGTAGATGAATCCAAACCCCAGCAGCAGCCTAAACGTGCCCTGGCGCCGCCCAAGCATCTGCCCAGAGGCCTAGCTAGGCAGGGCACCTGGGCTTGGGACCCTAGGCGTGCCCTGGCACCTGCTTAGGCGCCGCCTAGGTGAGTTCCAGGTCGGCGGCGGCAGAGAAAAGCAAGGCAGAGGAGAAAAGGGGGTGAAGCTTTTGTGGGTTACCTTGCAGGAAGCTGGCGGAGGAGAAAAGTTGCTTCTACCGGCGGGGGCGGCGGTGACGAGGAGAGCACCGTAGCTGCTTCTACCGGCGGCGGCGAGGGCGTCGAGGAGACCAGCAACCGGCGGCGACGGCGACAACGGTGACGGCAGCGACGGCGACGGCGGCGAGCGACGTGCGACGGTGGGAGTAATCGGGGGAAATCGCCAGACCCTAGCGCACGGCAATGAAACAGAGACAATGGGGAAAAGTTCTGTTCGCGGGGCTATTAAGTTGACAATATGTATCGGTTATTTAACAAAACCGACAACTAAACCAACAGTGTCGGCTCTTTGACAAAAACCGACAACTATACTACTTAATATTTGTCGGTTTATAAATAAAAGACAACCGACAACTATTCCTGTATCGCGCATACCCTTTAGTTGTCGGTTATTTATTAAAAAACCGACGACATATGTCCAATTTTGAAGGTAATTTTTTCGCTGGAATTTTGGTTTTGGCGGTTGATATTAAGTGTCGGTTGTTTATTAAATAACTGACACTTATTGAAAGCGGTACTCGTGTCTGGTCGACCTTCACATATTGTATGTCGGTTTATGTTAACAACCGACATAGTAGGTTTTATGTGTCAGTTTTTGTATACAACTGACACCTTGAAAACCGACTTTATAAGCCATTTCTGTAGTAGTGATGCTAAAGCAATCCATGATTGTATTGATATTCTTTCTGTCATCCTTGGCAAACAAAATGATATCATCCATAGAACAATGATGAGACACCTTAATTTTGCTATTGGGCAGTTTCATGGGCGTCCAAAGTCTCTCATAAACCTTATATTGGATCAAGAGGGTCTCCTTGCTTGATTCCCCTTGAATCCTTGAACTTAGATGAATTCCATCCATTCCACAAAATAGAAGTGGTACCACTAGTGACGGAGTGAATTATATATACTGTAGCATTGGTTGGAATCTTCACCTTGATGAGAGTATCATTGATGAATGGCCATGACATCATGTTATATGCTTTCATTAGTTCAATCTTAATGGCCATTGTCTTGCTTGACTTCCTCCTTTTTATTCCATGTGTCAGTTCCTAGACCACCATGATATTATCTGAAATCATCCTGCCTAGAATGAAGCTACTTTGAGATGGAGATATCCATCTTGGTATCCATTGTTTCAATCTTTCCACTATAATATTATATGTCAGTTTAAGCCCGATGTTGTTCAAAGATATAGGCCTAAATTGGTTGTAGTGCTCTGGCTTGGAACATTTAGAATTTAACACAATCAACACATTACAGAGATCCTCCTTGAGCAATTCTTCAGCAATAGCTTGATCTATCTTCAGCATTATCAAATCTTTATTCTTCTACAAGAAAATATTATTATTGCCATCAGGTCCAACTACCTTATGTGGATTTATCTTCTTGAGGGTGTTCCAGACCTAGTTCTCCATCAGGATTGAGGCAATCATCTCTAGCTCATCCACATTTAGAGGGACAAACACCCCGAGATATCATGCACAATAATTAGGTTAGTATAAACTAGAGATGTTAGAAGCACCTTGAAATTTATTATGATTAGGTCCATCAATTCATCTTCTCTGGGTATCCAAGGTACTCCATCATCTTTGAGCATTGTAATTGTGTTGTGTTGTTTCCATTAGTTGACAAAGGTGTGGTATAACTTGAAGTTGTTGTCGCCAATTTGCAACCAGTTTATATGACTTTTTTCCTTCCATTCCTCCTCCTCCTGCTTGACAATGGTATTGAGTTCTTCTTGCATATATATACATAGTTGATCAGATAATACATTGTATTGCTCCGCCAATTTAGTCTATATAACATCAAAATTATAGATGATAGTCTCCATTTTCCTCCGTCTATTATTTTGGATCTCATGATCCCATGTCATAAGATTACCTTTAGCTAGTGGTAGTACATCAGTAAAGTCTAGTGAGCAGTTCCAATTGTTCTTTAGAGAACTGTTGAACACCCTATACTTAGCCTCATACCATGAAACCTTATCCATGAATCTCTGGGTAGAACAATGTTGTTTCTTGGTCCAAATTAGAATTTGGTAATGATCAGATTCTACCCTTGATAGGTGCTCGACAATAATTGATGATTGTGTCGTGATGAATGTTGTATTGATGACAGCCCTATCTAGTCTTTCCTGAAGAAGGCCATGTCTATATGTGAATTTCTGACCTAAGAACCCAAGGTCAACAAGGCCATCCTCCAGTGGAGTGTTGCTGAAGATTGCTGCCTAATTAAAATTGAAAAGTTGGCTACCTGTCTTCTCAGAAGGTGCTACCATAGCACTGAAATCACCTACAAAAAGCCACAACTCATTGAATATGTTCCCTATGGATATTAGATGTTTCCACAACATGCTTCTCACTAGGACATCAGGATTGGCATAGATGAAAGTGACAATGGTAGAACCATCAATCTTACACATAATATATTGTTTGTGAGAATTGATAATATCCACCTTGCAAAACCTCTAACACTAGCACACCCATATGTCGTCGGAAAAAATCAGGGCTTCCGATTGTGAATTGTAGTTCCTTGATGGTGTTAGTAGCATTTGTATCACTTATCTGTGGTTCACAGATAGTTACCACCATAGGTTTATACAGTTGATCAAATTCCTTTAGCACTCACCAAGTATGCTTATTATATATCCCCTTCAAAAGATCTATAGGGGGTGAATAGAGCTTTATAATAATTTTAATCAAATAAAATTACTTTAATTAAAGGATAGTGGGAATATAAAGCAAAGGAGGCAACCACAAAAGACACATATTTAGAGTGGTTCCGTCAAATGACATCAGTACACTACCTAGTTGTTTTCAATCATGATTTCTAAATCATGTATTTTATTTTGTTTATATACCAATACACAATACACAAATTTACCGGTGTCTTTTGTGGCGTATGACTGACTCTCCTTTTCAGTTCAAGGAGGACTCCCACCTTCTTTGATGAATCGAGGAAGGTCACCCTCTTCACCTCTTCTTTGATGGCCTAGGAAGAGCATCAACTAGAGAAGAACCCTTTTTCTTATAGGATCTTGGACAGCTTTCACTTCAAGAAGTAGTCGAAGCATAATACACCAAAGTAGAAAGAGGTTGAAGAAATGTAAAATACTATTCAGATTACAAGATGTACAATCAAGCTCTATGGAAATGTGATGATGATCTACTCCAAAAAGGTTTAGGAAAAGTTGTATTAGGTGGAGGAAATGGTATAACTGAGCTAAGGGCTTAGGCTAGAATGATAGCAACTTGAATTATAGAACCTAAGCTCTTTGAGAAAGATGGCAAGTCGAAGTATGCTCAAGTATGTATCAAATGTTATTGCAATGTAATGTGCAAAGTTGTGTACAAACTTGATGTCTAGGTGCCCTAAGACCACTCCTATTTATAGGTAATGTTTACAAGTGGTTAGGGTACCTGTCGGGAGTGTCTAGAGTCTTTTTAGTGGTCAATTATCTATTAGGATGAAGTTAATTAAGTTGCAATGGCTAATTTGATCGTTAGCAAAATAACATTCCAGAACAGTTCTTGGTCCACAATATTGTCGACAAGAAGAGTCTCGGTACACAATATTGTCGACCAAAAAAAGTTCTGGGCTCCAACAGCTATGTGTCGCTCAATCTCCTCACAATGTCTCTTTGTCGATCGAACTTCTCTTCGACTGACTTTCTTCAGTCGAAAATATTGTTGACTGAGATTGACTCAGAACTTTATATATGCAAGACTATTTCTCAATTTTCTAAGTCTTCGACCAAGTGTGTATCTTTCCACAAAATTGTCGATCGAGAAGGAATCTGTGCAAAAATTTGCAATGTATGTGAGATCCTATTAATGATTCATATGAGACCTATCAACTCTAAAGTCTTCATGTGAGTGTAGGATATGGTTTTGGGTACGCTTTGGAGTATCATCGCTTGTCCTTACTTCATGTCTATCAATTTGTTCAAAAACACATGTGTACAAACAAATACATAAATACATGGTACAACTTTTATTGTAAGTATCCAATCATATATATGTAAGATTTTTGTAGTTCGATCTTGACTTAGTTTCTTTATCACCTGAAATACTTATTATGCATGTTAGTAATAAAATTTGAGAAATATTCGTATCATAGAAATATGAGTGTGGCATATTCAAAAGGCCAACAATCTCTCCCTTTTTATGATGACAAATATTTCCATAAGATATATTGGAAGTAGCAAATTTAGAACTTCATACCTTTAAATTATTTTGTTGATAGTTGAAAGCCAATTTATCTCATGAGTTATTCTCCTCCTTTTGTCAAAGTCAAAAGGGTCAATACTTACCAATGATCCCCCTCAAGGAGAGACTTCCCTCAACATGGTAGTCACTTTTGGAGAGGGAAAAACTTATACTCTATGTACTAATTGAAAATGAATATGAATAGATGGGAAATCCAAAAAGATAGACATTAAGGCATAATCAAAAAGTCATATGATCAAGGAACATCAAAAGGTTGTCTAATTGCCAATGAAATGAACGTTAAATCCTTCATGACAAAAAAGATCCCATAAAGAAAAAATATCAAAAAATACTCTAAACCAATGGTAAGGAATGTTAAGTCCACCATGATATAAAGATGCCATTAAAGTCAAAAGTCAAAACTAAAATTGATTTATCAATCATTTTCAAAGGATGTTGAGCCCAGGAATGATTAGAGAATCCATTAATCACAAAAATGAGGTCAACAAAAGTATCTCTAGACCAAATATAAGGGATGTTAAGCCCATATTGATATAGAGAAGCCATAAGTGCCATAATAACAACTCTAAAAGAATCTCTAAACCAAATGTCAAAGGAAGTTAATCCTACATTGATATAGAGAATCAATTTAGAGTAGAAAAAGATATGCAAGTTATATTGAAGGACTTTGAGATCCCCCTTTATGTCATACCAAGTAAATAGAGATCAAACATAAGAAAAAAAAATATTCAGTAAAAAGATAGCCATTTAAGATCCCAAACTTCATGATTAATCATTCATGTCAGATGTAGAAACCAAGAAATAAAATAAAGATTTGAATTTGAAAATCAAGTTTTAAAATATTCAAATAAATTATGTTAAACACAAATGTAAGAATTTTTATTTGAATTGTTTTCCCCCTTTATCATCTCAAACGGTATAAAGTATAAATATAAGATGACTCTCCCTTAGTGGGATACTTCCATTAAATATGATGCTCGTGTTTAGACATATTAAAAATTTAACCATGAATGTGATGGCACATATTAAGATCAAAACAATGATTTGCAAATAAGGCTCATGATCTTTTTACATCTTATCTAGAGAAAAGTTGTGGTACACAAATCATTTTTCTATTCTTCTTCATTTTAAAATGACATGAGGTTGCATAATGTTTGAATTTTTCATAAGAAAGTCATGTTTCATTAACAATTTTGCATTTAACTTAAAAATAGGATGCCATTGTGAGAATGTAGCATACTTCTCTATTTGAAAACTCTTCCAAAGATAAGTTCAACTTTTCATTTTAGTAAGAGACTTGTTTATAGTAAAATTAAGCATTGTCTAGCAAGATCTTCTTCAAGCATATCATCAAACTTTTCTTGAAGAATAATGGTATGATTGACATGGCGACAGAAAGATGTAAATAAGGCATCTTTTCTTTTAATGAAAGGATTTAGTTTTTATGTCAATAGCATTTAAGTCAAGTATGGTAGACAATTTTTTCTTATTTTTTGACTTTATCCTTGGTAATTATAGCAAGTTATATATATGATTCTTTTTGGAAAGGGTAGAAAGAGATACATGGTCATTATCATAACCTTTGACCTTCATCTTTATCATGTACACTTATATGTACTCCTTTTTCTTCATTATCACCTACTCCCATGATGGTGCCTAGTCACTATTTCCAATATGACTAATCCTCTATTTTTATTTTCAAGTGTATTGAAGGCATTTATCTACAGTCATATGATTGGAGCATCCACCATCAACCGCTCAATCATGCAAAGTTGAGAGGATATTGGTACTCAAGTAGAGTCCATGATGGTTAGCGTAGATATCATGAATGGAACTGATATTATCAAGCCATAAAGACTTTTATAGATATGAAATTTAAAGAATTTTCTTGTAAAGATTAAATACTCAACTTAAATTTCTAACAGGCCTATTCTTGGTCGAGAAGATTTGTCGGTCGAAGATTTTTGTGGTCGAAGGTCTGTCGACAGATAACAATTTCTCAAGAAACTAGAATTCTTGTGTAGTAAGATATGCAAATTAATAACTATTTAAATAACTTAATAGTTATGCAAATGAGGTTTATAAAAATAAGATATGAAAATTTAACGTCCAATTAAGTTGAAATAGGACATAAAAATATTAATCAAATTAAGCATAGGTCAAATATCAACAAACTTTTTATTTTATTCTAAGTTGGAGACGTTGGAACCCAAACCATGTCCAGGGCTCCTTTCTTATAATATTCACATGAAAATGAATAGCATCCAATATGTTGACAATAATGACATGAGATAAAAGATATTTCATTTCTCTTTTCAACATTTTGAAAATCTACAACTTTAGTCTTAGGTACATATGTAGTTATAGTATTGGAAGTATATGTCTTTTTTGTTTTAGGCATATGTGAGGATTTTTTATTTGGTACATATTTTAAACCTCTCCTTCCTAGTTGTTTAGAAGAATTATCCAAGATGTTATCAAGACTTTTGTTTCCTTGCATTAATCTAGAAACTTGTATTTGTATTTCAACATTTTCATCAAGCTTTTTTGGTTATATCCAAATTTACTTGAGAAAGATTAGAAAGTAAGATCTCTCTTTCTTTTATCAAGGCATCATAATCTAAATGTGTGCATAAAATAGTTTGAGCATATCAATCTTTTCTTGAGAGAGAAGACTATTGTAATTTTCAAGATCAAGTATTTTAGCCTCATAACTCTCAATAGATTTTTTTTATCACACTATTTGAGGTTTCTAGAGTATCATTGTCAGAATTATGGTTATCTAGATTAAGATAAGGTTCATTAAAAATATTAGTAAGTTTCTTAATTTGTCTTTTGCAATAGATACACTTATGATGAAGTTCTTCAAGACTCCTAACTAACTCTTATTTAGATAAATCAAAAATATTTACCTCGTTAGTTTCTTCTTCATTTATTATTGCCATGAGACATTCTACCTTCTCCTTTTTACTAATTTTACTATCATCACTTGATTTCTCCCATTTATCTTTGTAGGACTTCTTACCTTTCTTTATCTTTCGACATTCAAAAGTCAAGTGGCCTCTCTTTCCACATTCAAAACACTATTTATAACCAATTTTGGGTTGTCCCATTATGTTGTCCCCCATCTTCAAGACCAGTTAAGGCTCCTTGAAGTCCTGATCTAATACCAAATGAAAATATCTAGAGGGGGTGAATAGATCTTTATAATAATTTTAATCAAATAAAATTACTTTACTTAAAGTGCAACAATAATATAAAGTAAAGGAGGAAACCACAAGAGACACATATTTAGAGTAGTTCTGTCAAATGACGTTAGTCCACTACCTAGTTGTTTTCAACCATGATTTTCAAGTCATATATTATATTCCTTTTATATACCTATACAAATACTCAAAATTTACTAATGGCTTTTGTGGCGCAAGTCTAACTCTCCTTTTCGGCTCAAGGAGAACTCCCACCTTCTTTGACAGGTCATGGAAGGTCACCCTCTTCACCTCTTCTTTTGACGGCCTAGGAAGAGCACCAACTAGAGGAGACTCCTTCTCATAGGATATTCAACAGCCTTCACTCCAATAAGTAGCCCATGCATAATACACCAAAGTAGAAAGCAGTTGAAGAAATGGAAAATACAATTCAGCTCACAAGATATACAATCAAGTTCTATGGATAAGTGATGATGATCTACTCCAAAAAGGTTTAGGAAAAGTATTATTAGCTGAAGGGAATATTATAACTAAGTTAAGGTCTTAGTCTAGAATGATAGCGACTTGAAGTAGAGAACCTAAGCTCTTTGATAAAGATGGTAATTCAAAGTATACTCAAGTATGTATCAAATGTTGTTGCAACGTAATGAGTAAATTTGTGTATAACGTTGATGTCTAGGTGCCCTAAGACCACTCCTATTTGTAGGAAATGTTTACAAGTGGTTAGGGTACCTGCGGGGAGTGTCTAGAGCGTTCCTAATGGTCAATTAGCCATTAGGATGAAGTTCATTAAGTTGCAACAGTTAATTTGATCATTAATAAACTAACATTCCAAAACCATTATCGGTCCACAATATTGTTGACAGGGAGAGTCTTGGTCCACATTATTATGGACCAGAAATAGTTCTCAGATCCAATGGCTATGAGTCGTTCAATCTCCTCTTAATGTCTCTTTGTCAGTCAAACTTTTTTTGACTGACTTTCTTCGATCGACAATATTGTCGACCGATATTGAGTCAGAACTTCAGATATGCAATACTATTTCTTAGTTTTCTGAGTCTTTGACCGAGTGTGTCTCGGTCCACAAAATTATCGACCGAGAAGGACTTTGTGCAAAGATTTGCAATGTATGTGATGTCCTACTAATGACTCATAAGAAACCTATCAACCCTAAAGTCTTGATGTGAGTGCAGGATAGGGTTCTGGGTAGGTTTTGGAGGATCATCACTTGTCCTTAAATCATGTCTATCAAGTTGTATGAAAACACACATGTACAAACAAATACATAAATACATGTTACAACTTTATTTGCAAGTATCCAATCATATATATGCAAGGTTTTTATAGTTGTATCTTGACTTAGTTCCTTGATCACTTGAAATGCTTAATACACATGTTAGTAATACAATTTGATAAATATTTGTATCACCAAAATGTGAGTGTGGAATATCCAAAAATCCAACACCCCATACATTCTAGTGTAAAATAATCATGAACACTATGAAGGAAAGAACATTTTGGTACCTCAAGAACTTGGTTCCTAGTTCTCGACATTTCCTTTGCTACTTTGTCCTCCATTATAACATGAACCCTGACCTACAGTTGCTATTCGTGTGCTTCATCTGAGTAGTACTTGGGGTATTTTGGGTTTTCCACTATGCTTCATCTTCGTCCCTCTACATTTAATGCATTTTCATGTAGTGCTTGTTGTGTCATTGTTTTTGTTTTCCTCAGGTCTATCAGGACTCACCTTATTGTCCTTGCTTGAATTGGGTTCTCAGAATTGCTCATTTGTGCATCTCGCTCATCATTTATGTGTATTTCCTCAATGACCTCATCTACATCAGGTGTTACCACCATGTAGTCTTACTCCATATTTTTTATTAGTTCAAATATGGCTCTAGTTGGAAGGACAAGTTAGTGTTTGTGATGTTCTTCAAGACATTGGGTTCTGAGTTGTCATTTCCTCCTTGATTCTTATCTTTCTTCCTCCATATTTTTGGGCCTCTTGTTCCATCCTAATAGAATCTCTCAAACTCTCACTCTCCATCCTCCTTGTCACCATTTGGATCATCCTCATTTTCTATGTTGAAAAGTGGTTCATTTGTGGAGTAGACTATTTTGCCTACGTTTGTTCTTTCTCCTTTATATTCTTCTTCCTCTCTTTCTGAGTCTACTAGTCATTAGGGTTACCCCTATCCTCCTGGTGGCAATTTCCTACATCCATTCCTTGTCGAGCAATTCCTAGCATCAGATTCTCCTTATTCTCCCAACAGTTATTGGAGACATGGCCCATTTTCCCACATGTGAGGCAACTAATCAGACATAGTACATATTCCACCACATAATCCATTCCATTGATGAAAATGGAAGAGATCAGTTCCTTCATAGTATCGATTTTGATAGCTAATCTTGCAAATTTGCTTCTTGTTCGGCTGGTCATGTGGGAATCTACTTTAACCAAACTCCATGATGTTAGCCATGTATATATGAACATCATGGACACGTACAAATGGAGGGGGAGATTGAGAATGTGGACCCAGGTGAAAATGAAATTTGGTAGTTCTTCAGTGGGTGTAAAGGAAGGGTACTTGTCCCAGCATGACATTCTTTGGCTGAAAAGCTTTCAAGGTCCCCCAAACATTGTTGTCGCATAGTCTTTTTTGCATGATAATTGCACAATGAAGTGGCCCAGGTCGAGTTCAAACATGTTGAACCACCCTGTGATATTCCACATTGCCTTCAATCTACCTCTTAGGGTTAGGGATGCCACATCTATACCCATGAGCCAAACAATGACATTGTACTTCCAACATTTATTTAGATAACCTTCTACATCTGGATCGAGTTTGGTGTAGACTTTTCGTCGATCTCATACAAGGTAACATCGCCCAACGACAAACTATCCTCAAAGAGTTTCACTAGAAAATAACTATCATACTCATGTTTATCATATCTAAAAGGGTTTGTCTGACTAAAGTGTCTTCATAACTATCCTGAGCAAGAAATTCCTCCTTGAATTAGGGATGTGGGGCATATCAAGCCTGCCATTGCTATCTGTCGCCCCTTTTTTGTTGGCTTTCTTAACTCTTGCATCAGAATTCTCAAAAAAACTTTGATCCATAGTATTCCTTATCTTGTGATCCTCTCATTCCAGCATATAAAGCAACCCTGCTTCTGGAATGCCACAGCAATGCCTTTGTTTCGATTGAGATCTTTAGAGCTTCTGTTTCCCCCTCGTGGATCATGATGTTTATTATCTCCAACATCACTGAATCCCCAACCATTTCCCCCTCCAGTCTTTAGTGTTGAAACCCTAGTGTTTCCATTGACATCACTCTCTCACCTACGCTCCCCCTCATCGCCCTAATGACATGTTCTTTATTAATTGGTAATACTATTATAAATTTTATTCATGGGGAATTTAGTTTTGTACCATTATATGATCCAATGAAGATCTCATGTTTTCTTGTATAATATATGGTTAACTCGTACTAAATGGGATATAGTCAACTGATTAGTAGAAATAAGTTTTTTTTCTTAAGCTAGTGACTTTATGATCGCATTTTTAACCTACACATGATACTAAGAGTATTTTGATGAATTGATGTATTTTGATAAATATGATGTACATTTTTTGGGACATCCAGGAGTCTATATATTTATTCCATCATACTCAAGTAGGAAAACCACCAATACAAATACTAGTCAAACTTGCATATTTTGGTCATGGTATTAGACTACTATACATGATTTATTTACCAAGTATAATTTAACTACAAAGTCTAGGGATTGCACATACTATTTTTTTCTCACAATAATATGCATTAGCTAACTAAACTACCAGTTCCTCTTTCCTCTATCTCTTTAGCTACCCATTGGACTTCCTTTTTGTAGGTATCTAATAACCATATCGGATATCTTTCAAACATCAATTTTCCTTGTGAGTTCTTTATTTGAACCATCACTAATGAGTCAGTAAACACATTTGAGTTTCTGCTTCTAAAGATGATCCAAGTTTGGGAGTTCTTCCTCAAAAATAGCTTAGCAGATTCCACTCATAGCTTGTATAATGATCCAAGGTTGTTTGAACATGAGATATGTTTATTAACTAAAAAGATCTTTGATGGGATACATTCTATTTCATTTTGATGCCTTCTAGTTCATTTTCCTTTTATCTTCATATGCTTCCTTGCTTCCTCGTTTGTTGAAAATTATGAGTCATTGGGATTAAAATCTAACACTTTGTACTTCACACTCTCCTCCTTCTACAATGATAGGTATGGATGAGTATCACTCAAACTAGCCAATCTAAAACACACCAAGGCATTAGTAGTGATAGGTACGCCATGCAAGTAGGATCATATTTAGCCCCAAATACGCCCACTTTCTTGTATTGTGATCTATTGCGCTCTTTGTGATCATGAAATATATTGGGGACAACACCCTAACATGGTGAACCTTGAGACCGAGGTAGGATGAAGTAAATTGTACCCTTAGTTGACTGAAGGGTTTCCACTTTCATCCATTGCAAGGCCATGAGCAGAGATGTTGATGATATATATGTTATCACTCATGTGGGGTAAAATGGCAGAAGTTTGCTTTCAATGGGAAAGCAAACAAAGCTTGCACCCATTTATCACCACCCATAATACAGTCAAAATGATGACAAACTTTTGATTCCTTGCTAAATCCCTTTTATGAAACCTAACATAATGCCAAAATGTTGTTGAACTTTGACTCATTATAGATTTCTTTTCACAAAACACAATTTTCTGTCAAAATTTTGTTAGACATTTGAGTCCTTGTTAAACCCATTTTTACAAAACCCAAGAAAGCATCCAGATGGTACAAGACTTTTAACTCCTTGGTGAGATAGTATGTTAAAAAGCCAAGATAGTATTAAAATGCTTCTCAATTTTGACTCATTGGTAAGATCGCCCTTTTGCAAAACCCTAAATGTTGCCAAACTTTTGACTCCTTAATAAACTCAAAACTTTCAAAACCCAAGATAGCATAAAGACGCTACCAAAACTTTTGAATCCTTGTTAAACCCAAATTTTTGAAGACAACAGTTAAATGCAATTGAACTTTTTGATCCTTGGTAAACCTTCTTTCCAAACCCAAGATCATTAATAAAGTTGATATTTTGCCTCATTTGTAAACCATTTTTCAAAAAACCAAGGTAGTATTGAATGTTACAAACTTTTTGCTCCTTTGTAAAGAAAAATATCTTAAACTCAAAATAGTGTCAAAATCTTATTGAAATCTTGACATTTTGGTGAAATTCATTTTTTCAAAATCCAAATAGGTTTGAGATTCTAAAACATTTCAACCTTTTAGTGTGAGTGTGTTTTAAAAAATCATAGAATCTTGTTTGGTGATCCAAATATTTGAAAATTGAAAATAGTGTCTAAATCATGCCCACATTTTGATATTTTTAACAATCTCTTTTACGAACGTCAAAACTTTGAGAGCATACAAACTTTTTAGTGAAACTGCTTATAAATGCCAAAAATTATCAAAGATATATAAAGTTGTGATTTTAACATATTAAAACCAAAATGTTGTCAAACGACTCCTGCAAGTTTTCATTTTGGGTAACAATATCAAAACCCAAGTCATATATGAACCATGGAATGTTTTGAATATTTGGGATGTACTCTTAGAATTCCCATTGTCTCTAAGGAACACAAACTTGTGCCAAAGCCCAACATCATTACGACACTAAGGACCACAGAACATCCAATTACATTCAAGTACAAAGGTAGAAACTATAATCCATCTTCATTTAAAGAGTAAGAGATGAACGTTATGTGAATGTTATTATGTTGAAAATTATCACCTTTACATATCAAAGAAACCTACTGAGGTAGATTCACTAATCCATGTGTTTATCCTTTGATCATTCATGAACTAGGCCTCTGGAGAAAATGTAAGGAACCACCCTTCCATGTTATTGACATAGGAGGGAAGTAGAAAAAATCTAGTTACATAAAATAGAATCTCACCCCACATTTACTCATCCACATAATAAGATAATTTAATAAAACCATTAGGTCCATTACCCCTAATAAGATGACAACACCCTACAACTTATATGTAAGGATAAGTTGTCAGATTTTAAATAACTCCCCATCATTCACAAAATCAAATCATGACCATTTGATAAATCCTTTTCATCTATGTTAACTTCCTATGATGTAAGGGACTTCTTTTTCCTTTTATGCATTAATGTCTCTGAGAACCAATCAAGAATGTTAGTCTCAACCCCTTTCTACAAAAGGGACATAATCTATTTGTTTTCCTCCCTTTTTTGACATTTCAAAATTATTACCCCCTTGTTGTGCTAGGAAATTTTTAATTTTTGCAAAATAACGCACTCAGTTTAAAATCCATTCTTGCCATTCCAAGTGAATTTTTACATACAAATAGATATTTTCATCACCTTTCAGTATGAAATATTGCTTAAACTTGTAACCTTGACACTTACGTATAGAATGTCACAAGTACTTCCACCATGGGACATGCATTAGAAGTACATTCAACAGACAAAACCCTTACTTTTGTGGTCACATGTGTGTCTAATGACACCTCATAACATAGTGTTTGGATCTATTCATGAGGTCATGCCACATGATGTTGATGATATGATCATCTAATATGCATGTTTTGAATGTCAAATCTAGGAATACTAGGGACAATGACTCTACCATGATACATTGTAAGAATCTCATCCTTCAACATCAACAATTCTGCTCAATAGCTCCTACAGCCATGATTGCACCTATCAAAACAGCAACTGACAAACTCAAGGGACATATCCAAGCACAAAAAGTCTAATCTAAGAGCTTGAAAATTAAAGAAGACAACTACATTACTACCATCAATCTGCCACAAAGTCCTTTCTCATCCAACATATGTCATCTCAAAATGGCATACTAGCCTTCAAACTAACATTTGGGATGTTGAGGATAATCATGAAATGTTTTAGACATATACAAATTCAGTCATGAACACAACATGTGTTACTTACATATCCTACACCGTCGATGTTTCCACCAACTAAGGGGAGTTTCAAGATTCAGATACCAAATACTTAGTCCATCTAAATACATATAAGGTGAAGTCTAACTATCAAAGAAGAATAAATATATGAGTTATGTCATCTCAACATAGACAAAAATACCTATAGATCCTCTCCCATAAGCATCACAATATATGCCACCATGCATGCCCTTTTTAGTAGTATCAACATATGTACCAGCAACTTGGGACACTACTGATGGTACATCCCAAGATCCCAACTATTAGACTAGATTCTACTCCAAACGCAACTCATAAGCTGATAAAAATTAACATTAGGATCATCGAAAAAGAAGAGGAAGGAGATCCAAAGTCAAAAATTAGGGTTCAAAGAGTTTGTTGTTTTACTAATTACTCAGAGGAACACCTACCGAGGACATTTAAGGTCCCTAAGTTCTCAAAATAGAGAGGATGTTATGATCCAAATATCCACATTTCCATTTCTGAGACATTTGAGGTTCAAGAAGATGAAAAACTCCTAATCTAAATCTTTTAAAGGTCACTAGAAGAAGAACATCTAGCCTAGTGAAACCATCAGAAGCCTGTGAGTCTAAATTATTGGGCCAAACTAGAAAACCTATATGCTTTATTGAGTATTCATGGAAGTAAGACAAGAACAAAAACAACAATAATAACTATCAATGGCATATGCATCCTAGGAGCATCTATGAAACCTAGGATGATATAACCAACCACAATTTTTGCAATGACCTCAACCGTATCACTGATCCCCACATGAAAACAATACTAGTCGAAGCCATCACAACCAGGGTGGAAATATTCACCACCAATCCACTAACATGTAGGATGGTAGTGTTCTCTTTTATTTAAGCCATTAGTACATATGTCTGAGGTCCCAATAGTAGCGGTCCCTATCCAACTTCAGCCAATTCAACTCCAACAATGCCATAAAACTCCCCAAAGAATGTGATTTTATACAGCTAAACCTTGACAAATACTATGGAATTATAATATGATTGGATGTACCTACACATTCATATTCCCCGGGATCCCTTCCTTACTAAAGTCCCCAATGCAGTGATGAATCCTCAATATGCATACCATGGACTTTGATGAAAATTATATACAAAGAACATAATCATCACTAAGCCACCTCATCACAGTCCTTATTGATGACGGAACACTCAAGGTGACTCATTACCCTAACATGGTCCATACTATCATGGTTATGTTGGAGGAGCTCCTTGATTCCCCACCAACAACCTGGGCACCAATATCATGAAGAACCGGAGCATACAGGGTTGACACAACAAATAGAGAAGGAATGATTACCCCTTATCTTGTGAATAAAAATTGGATACTTATATGGATGAACTGATCATGTATTTTTTAAAGATATGTCAAAATTGTAATACTTCTAATCTAGATAATTGACAAGAGAATGCTAAATCTACCTCATATACTACATCTATGAGATTCTAGAGATGAAGTATGCAAAGCAACAAGCAGAACCATGAGTTGTTCCTACCCTGAGAAATAATTTTCTCCAACACGATGTCACCTACCGCCACCATAGGATCAATATTGTTCAAAGGTTTTGCATTGACCTCTCACACCTATACAATGTTGAAGGTTTCAAAGTCTCACAAAATCTCACAAGGAACTACAATCCTCATGAATTCAATCTCTTCCACCAAGTTGATGGCCATGACACAAACAAGTGTAAGGCCTTACTAAAGGAGATCGTCCTATTCTAAAGATAATCAATACACCTTTGACTGGTTGAAGAAGTTCATTCTTGCACAAAACCCTATGATCATTGGAGACATTAAAGTCATGGGACCCATAGATAGTGTCATCTACACATCAACAGATAAAGATTCTTATAGCTCCTCGAACGGGGATGACACCAATATCATGCATCAAGATACAAACAACAACTACAAAAACTCTAACAAAGAATGTTACTAACAGTTGTATCCAAGATCTTAACATGAAGACACCACAATTCCTATTTTATCGATCATATTAGCTACAAACTACAACAAGGATTGTATCCAAGGTGTGACACTGGTAAAATAAGCGTAGTCCACAACAAACCCTATCAACACATATAGGTACCCTCCAAGCTTCCCTTGAAGATCATATTTTCCACAGACTCTCCTTCAATAGAATCATATCCAGCAGTCAAAGAGTCTACTTTAAAGAAAAGGTTAAGACAACTCCCCTATGACATAGGTGTGAACTCAACTTTGACATCTGACTCAATTTTTAATAAGATTGTTACTATTTTCCTCAATAATGCCAATCAAGATAGCATGATTTTTCAAGTTCGCCAAGGTACCTCCACCACTAGAGTTCATGTTCTCCCACATGATAAAATATGGGCACAAAGATACCATGATTTTTCAAGTTCAACAAGGTACCTCCACCACTAGAGTTCATGTGCTCAAACATGATAAAACATGGGCACAAAATTATACCAAAAACATCAACACACCACAAAGGTGTTGTAACTCATCCTTTGATATAGTAGAACACATGAATAGCATTGTACAAACATCTCAATGTGGGACCTAATGTAAAATTCACAAACAAAGATGTTGACTATATTAAAGATCCTTGAAGGTGATTTCATACCCGAAGATGTATAGACTAATACCATAACATTGATCACTAGAAAAAATGTCATTGCCTTCTCAAAAGGCAAGATCCCATCAAATCTCAAATACATACTAATTCCAAGGTATATATCTATTTGTCTCCCTTACTTTATGATTTCTTAGTGTTGTAACCTTTTTCTTGGCATAGATTGTATTAAGATGTTATAAATCTAGAATTATGAAGTTATATACAATAAACCACTTACTTAAGATTTTAATGCAAGTTATTGGAATAACGACTAAGTAGGGGATAACTATAAAAAATTTACCACATTAATAGGTTCAAGTTTAGAACTAGTTTTCTAGAATTTTTTTATGGCTATTTATGGTGAAGGAAGAGTCATAAATGAAATTTGACCATTTAACAAATAAAGGAATTAATAAATATGAATAGTTTTGTTAACCATCAAGTCATGATTTGATAAATTTACTATTGCTATCTCTAGTATATGGTTGATAGGCAATTTTGGTGCTCTATTGTCACCATTAGAGTTTGTACCTATCACCACTATGAGGTTGCATAGGGGCTCTTAATATATCAAATAGTTATCTAAAACACATGATTTGATAAATTTATGAGTTCTTAAGTTGAAAATACTAGAAAAATCATGTTCCTCACCCCTCAATTAGCTAATCTATTAAACTTTGACTTAATTGGATAACAAATACCCACTTATTCATAGGGAAAGAAATATGTAAATGTATTGTATCAAAGCATAAACTTCTTGATCATTTATTTTTGTTGCTAGTTCCTTATTTTTAAGTATGCATCTGCAATCTAGATTGTTAGATCTAGATCAGATGGCCAGTGGCTCATTTCCTACCTTGAGTAAGAGATAATGCATATTGTGTATAGTCCAACCACTTGTTTAATTATTTCTTCAGTGATTCCTCTCTCTACCATCCATGAAAATTTACAAAAATTGTCCCATTAGTTGTGCAATTTTCATTATTTAAGCCATGATTCTAACCTTATTTCCATGTATTTAAGTTTCACTCAAAAATCTTCCTAGGCTTCTTGAAACCTCTACCTATATATAGATAACCCCCCTCATGTCTCTATCACATCTATTGTAAATGGTTTCATGTGTCAATTACATCCCATGCCACTCCCTTCACCACCGATAACTCAATCCTCAATCCTTGGATTATGACCACATCTACCTCCTTGCTCAACTTCAGCCTAATTTCTTCTATGGTAAGCACCATCAGACCTTACTTGTCCTTTTTCTCTAATCAATTCCAATTATTTCTTGCTCAAGTTCCTTTCCCCAATTTGAGCCTCAGCCTATTGAGCTTCTTCTTGTGGAGATGGCACAAGTTCCAGGGAGGAGAAGACTCCTCTTGGTCATTCCTTGTTCTGTCCTTGTCCTCCTTTCTTTGGTTTTTATCAAACGGATAAAGTTTTAATTTGTTGTTTCTACTTTGTTTAGCCACATGAATTGTAGTGTATCCTTGTATTAGTATCCCCCTATCACATTATATAGTCTTGAATAATAATACAAGGATAAAAAAAAGTAGTTCATATATTATTTCCTCAATCAAACACTTAAATTCTATGAAATTGTAAAATCCATAACTATTTGATGGAAAATTCGAAATTTATGGAAAAAGATGTCCTAGAATTGTGAGGTTTTCATCTAGTTATGGTTTTCATAGGTTAATTCTGATAAGGTGACTGAGTTTTTTTAGGGTTTATCTTTCTCTTATTGAAACTTCTAAAAAATATATAATAAAAACAATGTGAATCAAGGAAATATGGTTGCCTAAGTCTCTGAATCTGGAAAACAAGACCCTCTTAAAAATTTAATATCAATCCTTAGTTTTGTGTTTTCTACAGATCGATTTCTAAGGCTTTATGATTTAAAGCATACATGAACCGTAATATGTGTATAAATATTGTGTATGGGTTTGTGAGAACTCTAGTGTTGAAAGGAAAGTAGTATATTTTTTATCCCAAACATCCAAGTCAAGGTATGTGCATCCTCGTGGATTAATTGGTCATTATTATCATGACTAAGACCTCTATTTCCCATATTAGGCATCTCTTCAAATGTCAATACTCCTTTATCACTATTGAATTCTCTTAATAATCCTTTTCTTTTGGGATTATTTCCCTGACTTGTTACTAAAATCATATAAATATATCATTGATGGTCCTTTGACCTAAATTTTCTACTTATGTGGATGTTTTCATCCTGTCTATTTCAACTAAATTGATATTGTCTAAACATATTTCTTGCTCTACATATGTGCATGTACAGTACACTATAATAATTTAGAGTGGAGGTACCTATGTATCATCATAAAATTTGGATGTGTGTATTCTGTCTCAAACATGATTTTGGTCCTATATTTATATAGCATATTTTTTCCCAGAATGTGCATTTTCCACCAAACAATTAGGTTTGAGATGTTATGGGTCTCATCCCTACTTAAGTAATGTTGGTTTACTTGTTTTGGACATGCACTTCTCATCTTGTGATAATATTGATGTGAAGTTTATACAGAAAGAATATATTTTTTTGAATTATTTACTTCAAGAAACAAATGCATTATTATCTACTTAACCTTAAAAAAAATTGAAACTACACTATTTTGAACTCCCCTTTATTGAAATATTCTTAATTGATTATCCTTGCCTTAAATAATGCCCATTTGTTATTACTTTGCATATACTCTAGTTTATACCCATGTCCCTTGTTTTGTTTATTCCCTCTTCTATCTATTATCAAAACATCCACTCAAAACTCAAGCATCTTGAATACTAGGACATAGGAGTTATTGCTTAAAACTAGGTACAAGAAGATTTTTGAGACAGACATGTTTCCCACTGCAATTGACCCTTTACATTAGATTTCTCAGTTGTCCCATTGAGGACCCAAAGTTGAAATTTGAAAGAAACAAATTGTAATAATTAGATATAACTTTCCACTACTACAATACATTGTTCTTTACCATACTATTTGAGGAAATGCCATGAACCCCTTTATTTTGCAAATTTTAATTTTGTGATTTTGTGTTGATAGGTTTGTATGTCTTATTTTTCTCAAATTAAGTAAGAAGTGGAACCCCTGTAGGGTCCCACTCATTATGAGATGGTATCACATCATGTTTTCAATTGGAAAATTGACTGTCTCAAATATTTTCTTTATATGATTCCCTTATAACTTATGCCTACTGTTCAGGAGAAATAAGCTATTTGAGAAAAATAGTGTTACCCTAGACTTTGACCTCATGGATGGGTACACCACACCGAGGAAATCATGTTATTGCTGGTATATGTATGCCCGTAGAGCCATCCCAAGCGATTGCATGGAGTCAGATATTAATTAATTAATTAATGCGATTATTTGGTTAATTAATGAATTCCGAAATATTCTAATTAATCCACGAGCGTTTTAATTAACGCAACGTTTCTGTTTACCGATGGGTTTAGGAAACCCTAATTCTCTTCTTATCCTATTTAAAGGAGGATAGACGGCCGATATCTATATAAGATATAGAGAGACGCTTTTAGGTTATTCTCACGTACAAAACCTAGCCGTCGTCGTCCTTAGGAGAGAAAGGAGAGCAACGCGGCGCTAGCACGCCGCCGCAGAGACACGCTCCTTCCCGCCGGCTTGAGAAGCGTGACGTGGAGTTCCGTCCATCCGCGTGGACGAAGTAGAGACGCAGACGCCTTGACGCCTGCGTTCGGAGGACGTCGACGACCACCTGTACGTGCTGCGAGCAACGTACATCACTGCCGCAGAGGAGCATTGTCGGATCAACCTGCGACAGTGAACGGGAGAGAAGATCCGTCCGTGTTTGACAAGCAGTGTTGCACCGTCGTGCAGCGGGACATCGCTGGACTTGCTCCGCGATAAGGTATATCCCGCAAACTTATTTCCGAATACGCTGTTATCGACGAGATCCTGTTACGGGTTGCGTGGTTTTTATCGCTTCCGCCGCGCATGTTTTCTCCACAAAACCCTACAGTGGTATCAGAGCAGCGTCGATCTACGGTGTATTTGGATTCGTTTCGATATGATCGAATCATTGTATACTGTTTTATGTTGCATACGATGTGAATTAAACATGTTAATGTGCAAATCTAAACCTAATTCCACATACGCCGCAGGCTATTGTTTTGAACGTTTTGGACGGGGTCGACTGTGGAAAATAGTGATTTTCCTAAGTGCACGGAAGTAAAATTCCGTAGACCTTTCAGGGGCTCTGCCCCTGAGACCCCGCGAGGGGCGGCCTCCCCTCGACCCCCGCCCGCTGACCGGGCAGCGGGATCCCCGCACAGGGGCGATGCCCCTGTGTACCCCGCATTGTCTGCGTGGGAGTCAAAATTCATTTAATGGGGAATGTCCCGCATTAAAAATAGTGCAATTTTAATATGTATATACGTATATGTAGATATACCTATGATAGCATACACGCCGCCTTTAAAATCTGTTTTATGTGGTGAGTGCATGCACGGTTATGGCCTAGTATCCCCTTTTGTGAATGTTGTGAATGGATGTGGATGTTGATCTTGTGGATATGGTTGTTTGTGAATGTTATGGATGTATAATCGTTGCATATGGATCCTTTGTATAATGTATTCGGCTTGCATGCCGAGCCTCATCTCTTATTTCAAAGTGTAATTAATTCTTTCTCTTTATATTTGTAATCATATGATGTAATAAAGATAGGATCAGTTTTAGTCTTTGTAATCTTGATGTAAGGAGGCCACTTGAAGATCCAACTCCAAGGAGTGTCCATGGAGAAGCACCATGAAGATCTAATTCCAAGAAGCAACCTGAAGATCCCACTCCAAGGAGCGTCCATGGAGAAGCAACAAGAAGATCCCATTCCAAGAAGCAACTTGACATTCCAACCTCACGAAGCATCCATGAAGTTGTTCATTGTAATGTTGATCATTACAGGCTTACAGGTTGTTTTCACAGGTGTTGCATGAGATGCATAAGACCATAGGTGGACCGTAATCCTTTGTTGCTCCAAAGGATTACAATAGTATGGCCATAACCGATGTATTTGTGATTGCATGTCTATCGTTTGTGGTTGTGGATATAGTAGTATATGATACGTACTATAAGTATGTGGTGTTTGGATATATATATATATATATATATATATATATATATATATATATATTAATAAAATCCCTCAATTAATAATATTAAGTTTTAGTTGCCTTCCATAAAGCAACACACATGAAAAGCTTGATCGACTATGTGTGGGCACGCCTCCGCGTGGTACACTGTCTATCTCGTGGAAGTGTGATGGTGGGCGTGTGGGTCTGCCTCCGCAGGGTGCACACTCATCGTGTTGGCTTATGGGTTGGACTTAACTAGGGAACCTTGATAGGATCAAGTACCTAGAGGCACACAGATGCATCATGGCAAGGAGTTGTGTATGATCATCTATCCAAGAGTTGCATATGATGCAATTGGCAAAAGTTGCCTACCTTAGTATTTGGTCTTTGACGCCGGCGTTGGCTGGGCATTGATCCAATTATTTTGGGTCTTGGCTCACTAGAAGGTTGTGCGTTGCAATCTTCCGAGTTGATAGTGAGGGCTATCAATTTGAATAAAATAGTGGGAGCGTAATTAATTAAAGGCCTAATTAATCTCGTTTATCAAATCTTTACAAGTCAAAATGTTTTGGACTAAATGCAAATTTTTCTTTTGTAGCAATCAAATGGCAAACAACACTCACACGTTCTCGTTGCGATCGGTCCTTGAGAAGGACAAACTTACCGGAACCAACTTTCAAAACTGGTTTAGGACGTTGAGAATTGTTCTCACACATGAGCGTAAGCTCTATGTCCTTGAAACACCAGAGCCAGAGGAGCCCGCCGTAAATGCGCCCAAGGCTGAAAAGGATGCTTACAAGAAGCACCTTGATGATGTTGTGGATGTCAAGTGCCTAATGTTGTGCTCAATGAACTATGAGTTGCAAGAGCAACATGAGAACATGAATGTCATGGAGATGGTAACACATCTCAAGAACATGTATCAACATCAAGCAAGACAGGAGAGATATGATGTCTCAAAGGCGTTGTTCAAAAGCAAGATGAAAGAGGGAGACTCAGTTGGCACCCATATACTCACCTTGATTGGGTATGTGGAAAGCCTATCCAAGCTGGGATTTCCCCTAGGTCAAGAGTTGGCCACTGATGTGATTCTACAATCGTTGCCTGAATCATATAATCATTTTGTCATGAACTACAACATGAACAATTTTGACAAGCCGTTGTCAGAATTGTTGGGCATGTTGAGGACAGCTGAAGCACAGATGAAGAAAGACAAGCCCAAGTCTGTGATGATGATCAGCAAGACAAAGGGAAAGTCAAAAGGCAAAGGCAAGGCTAAGAAAAGTTCTAAAGCCGGGCAGAAGCCAAAGTCATCCGCGCTCAAAGCTAAAGGTGGGATCTCCAAAGAAGGCAGTTGTCACCATTGTCACCAGCCTGGACATTGGAAAAGAAACTGTCCTCTCTACCTGGAGGAATTGAGGAAGAAGAAGCAGGGGATAGAGATCTCCACTTCAGGTATATACGTTATTGAGATAAACTTAAATACTTCTTCATCATGGGTACTGGATACCGGATGTGGATCTCACATATGTTCTAATATGCAGGATCTGATAAGAAGTAAGCCTTTACGAAAGGGCCAAGTCGAGCTGCGGGTTGCTAATGGAGCAAGAGTTGCTGCCACCGCAGTTGGAGTTATTAGTTTATCTTTGCCTACGGGCCTTGTAATAGAATTAGAGAATTGCTATTATGTACCTGCCATTAATAGAAATATTATTTCTGTATCTTGTATGGACAAGAGTGGATTTGAATTTCACATTAAGAATGGAATTATTTCTATTTCTAAAGATGAGATCTTTTATGGCAATGCCCCTATGTCTTATGGCATCTACTTATTAGAACTTGAGACTAGCATATATAACGTAAATACTAAAAGGCTAAAACTTGACAACTCAAACAAAACATTCTTATGGCATTGTCGTCTTGGGCACATAAACGAGAAGCGCATATCTAGACTCCATAAGGATGGTTATCTAGACTCTTTTGATTTTGAATCATTAGAGACATGCGAGGCATGTTTATTAGGGAAGATGACCAAGACTCCTTTCACTGGACACAGTGAGAGAGCCAGTGATCTGCTAGGGCTCATACATACTGATGTATGTGGACCTTTTAGATCAAATGCTACAGGAGGCTATCAATACTTCATTATCTTCACTGATGACCTCAGTAGGTATGGCTATGTATATCTTATGAAACACAAGTCAGAAACTCTTGAAATGTTCAAGACTTTCATGAATGAAGTGGAGAAGCAACTTGGTAAGAGTATTAAAGCACTCCGTTCAGATCGAGGTGGTGAATACTTAAGCCAAGAGTTTGAGGACCTTCTGAGAGACCGTGGTATTGTATCACAATGGACTCCACCTGGTACACCACAACATAATGGTGTGTCAGAAAGAAGGAATCGTACATTATTAGACATGGTACGATCAATGATGAGTTCAGCCGAACTTCCAATATCGTTCTGGGGATATGCTCTTGAAACTGCAGCATTTACACTTAACCGTGTACCTTCCAAATCGGTTCAAAAGACACCATATGAGATATGGAATGGGAATCGTCCCAATCTGTCTATGTTAAAGATTTGGGGATGTGAAGCTTATGTTAGGAAACAATTTTCTGAAAAGCTTGGACCCAAATCGGAAAAATGCTGTTTTTTTGGATACCCCAAGGAAACTCGGGGATACTACTTCTACACACCAACTGACAACAAAGTGTTTGTTGCTAGGACTGCTGTATTTCTTGAAAAGGAATTTATTTCCAAAGGAATTAGTGGGAGGAATGTAGAGTTCGAAGAAGTTCGAGACCAACAAGAAAGCATAGAACCTGAGGAGGTACATAAGGAACATGAGGACTCACAAGTTGTTGTGGAATTTCAAGTTCCAAATGTAACACAGGAACCTCGTAGGTCTAGTAGGACACGAATTGAGCCTGAGAGATTTGGATTTCTCGTGACTCAAGACAGTGACGAATTGGGCATAGCAGATGAGCCAACTTCCTATCTAGAAGCTACTAAGGGACCAGAATCTGAGAAATGGCTCGAAGCCATGAGATCTGAGATGGAATCCATGTACACCAACAAGGTATGGACCTTGGTGGATCCACCCGAAGGGGTAAGACCCATAGGGTGCAAGTGGGTCTTCAAGAAGAAGACTGACATGGATGGAAATGTTCAAACCTATAAAGGTAGATTGGTTGCGAAAGGATTCCGTCAAATTCAAGGTGTTGATTATGACGAGACCTTATCACCAGTTGCCATGGTTAAATCCATCAGGATCATGCTTGCCATTGCAGCTTATCATGACTATGAGATTTGGCAGATGGATGTTAAAACAGCATTCCTTAATGGGAATTTACTCGAGGATGTGTACATGACACAACCTGAGGGTTTTATCGATCCGAAGGAAGCCAATAAAGTCTGTAAGCTACAAAGGTCAATCTATGGATTGAAGCAAGCATCTCGGAGCTGGAATCTACGTTTTGATGAAGTAGTCAAAAAGTTTGGCTTTAGTCAAAATGAAGATGAACCTTGTGTTTACAAAAGGGTTAGTGGGAGCACAGTCGTATTTCTCATATTGTATGTGGATGACATACTATTGATGGGAAATGACATCCCTACTCTTCAGACAGTAAAAGGTTGGCTAGGGAAGACTTTCTCTATGAAGGATTTAGGTGAAGCATCCTATATACTAGGGATCAAGATCTATAGAGATAGATCTAGAAGGCTTCTAGGCCTAAGCCAGAGCACATACATTGACAAGGTGATAAAGAGGTTTAGCATGGAGGGTTCTAAGAGAGGTAACTTGCCCATGTCCCATGGGGTTACGATCTCTAAATCCCAATGTCCTAGTTCATGTGATGAACGGGCACGCATGAGTAAGATTCCATATGCATCAGCAATTGGATCTATCATGTACGCGATGTTATGTACTCGTCCTGATGTATCGTATGCTTTGAGCATGACGAGCCGGTATCAGTCAGATCCAGGTGAATGTCACTGGACAGCCGTAAAGAACATCCTAAAGTACTTGAGAAGGACTAAGGATCAATTCTTGGTATACGGTGGTGAGGAAGAGCTCGTAGTAAAGGGTTACACCGATGCTAGCTTCCAAACTGACAAAGATGACTACAGATCGCAATCTGGATTTGTGTTTTGCCTGAACAACGGAGCTGTGAGCTGGAAGAGTTCCAAGCAAGAGACGGTTGCGGATTCTACAACAGAGGCCGAATATATTGCCGCATCTAATGCTGCAAAGGAAGCTGTGTGGATCAAGAAGTTCATTTCTGAACTTGGAGTGGTTCCAAGCATTGGTGATGCAATTGAGTTGTTTTGCGACAACAATGGAGCAATTGCACAAGCTAAAGAACCAAGATCGCACCAACGTTCCAAACATATTCTACGGCGGTTCCATCTCATACGAGAGATCGTACAACGAGGAGATGTGAAGATTTGCAGAGTACCTACAGAAAGCAATGTGGCTGACCCGCTCACAAAAGCACTTTCACAGCAGAAACATGACGGGCATGTTCGATCACTTGGATTGAGATTCATGGGTGATTGGGTATAAGTGCAAGTGGGAATCTGTTGGTATGTATGCCCATAGAGACTATCATTCGATGATTGTAATGGGATACTATGTAAACGATTTGTAATACTATATTGATCATATCAATAAAGGCAAGTTTCCAATCTATATGTTTGTGTTTTATACTGTGAGATGACCATAAAACTTATAGATGTCTATAGAATAATATACTCAATGACATATGTCTTCGGGTTGATGACCTGAACAGTGAGATCATATGTATGCTAAGAGTATGTATTCTTGTTTTGTCCCTAATCGGTTGTTATTGTGGAAATATCCATAGACATCAATAACACATAAGATTAGAATGTATGTTGGTTGATGGAAGAATCTCATTATCCATGATATGGAGATATCAAACCAAATACATAGATACTTGTTAGAGAACAATGTATCGGATAGACCCACCTTGAGAGTGACACATGGATACCATGATTGGTAGTTAGAGTCACATCTCATAATGATGGTGGTGATTGTGGTTCTTAGACCTGAAGTCACTACACTTATCACATGACGTTCGGTGTACTTTGACATCATCCATCGTGGTCCTGAATAAGGATTGCTATAAAGATGGTGCTTGGGTGCACTGTGACACATGGGGATGACTGTGAGTGATGTAGATGGAATTTGTCCTTCCTACGGGAGTTTGATATTCCGGCCACTTGATAAGCGAGACTGAGAAATGCATGGCCATGCTGATGTGAGTCAATATGTGATATTGAGCTTACATATATCTCAGACAGTCTGCTCTAGTTCAAGGAACATGGATTGAACATTGAAGAGGATAACAATTCCATGACTTGAGTTCAATCCGGATATCAGCGACAAAGGAACTGTACAATCACTGTAACACCAGTCATGTATGATAGGTTAAGTTGTTCTCCAACTTCTCCAATTACTTGGGTAGCAATGAAGTCTTGCTAGATACCAATCATTGCTTGTGAAATCATAATATGATTATGGATATCACTACCAACGTAATTTGGAGCCTACCGGGTCACACGCACAGGATGTGTTGGAATAGGAGTATAATTGTGGATTTGATTGAAATTGCTTCGAATCACATTGATTACTAAAATGTTTATGTAATCGATTAGAATAATATTGGAGTGACTGGCTCTAAGTACAAGTGGGAGTCTGCTGGTATATGTATGCCCGTAGAGCCATCCCAAGCGATTGCATGGAGTCAGATATTAATTAATCAATTAATGCGATTATTTGGTTAATTAATGAATTCTGAAATATTCTAATTAATCCACGAGCGTTTTAATTAACGCAACGTTTCTGTTTACCGATGGGTTTAGGAAACCCTAATTCTCTTCTTATCCTATTTAAAGGAGGATAGACGGCCGATATCTATATAAGATATAGAGAGATGCTTTTAGGTTATTCTCGCGTACAAAACCTAGCCGTCGTCGTCCTTAGGAGAGAAAGGAGAGCAACGCGGCGCTAGCACGCCGCCGCAGAGACACGCTCCTTCCCGCCGGCTTGAGAAGCGCGACGTGGAGTTCCGTCCATCCGCGTGGACGAAGTAGAGATGCAGACGCCTTGACGCCTACGTTCGGAGGACGTCGACGACCACCTGTACGTGCTGCGAGCAACGTACATCACTGCCGCAGAGGAGCATTGCCGGATCAACCTGCGACAGCGAACGGGAGAGAAGATCCGTCCGTGTTTGACAAGCAGTGTTGCACCGTCGTGCAGCGGGACATCGCCGGACTTGCTCCGCGATAAGGTATATCCCGCAAACTTA
Source organism: Alisma plantago-aquatica (assembly GCA_963693085.1). Classification (NCBI taxonomy): domain Eukaryota; kingdom Viridiplantae; phylum Streptophyta; class Magnoliopsida; order Alismatales; family Alismataceae; genus Alisma; species Alisma plantago-aquatica. The sequence continues at coordinate 161,143,069 of OY856410.1, forward strand.
TTTCCGAATACGCTGTTATCGATGAGATCCTGTTACGGGTTGCGTGGTTTTTATCGCTTCCGCCGCGCATGTTTTCTCCACAAAACCCTACAGTTATCTCATGTCATTCTTGAACCTTTTGTTGAACAACTCGAGCTCTAAGGCTACACCTACATCTCAGGGTGTTCTCATCCCTACCTCTACTACTATGAATGACATTACTTGTAAGTAGAATTTAGCCTTGTTGAAGCAGTTCCTAGCCACAATGATGGTGGGAAAGTTGAATACCACTTTTGGTGTTGACAAGTAAAAGGAGTACTCCTTGATTTCCTTTGTGAATATGCAACAACTCTGCTTCAAGGGTGAAGGTATAATACATGGGGCCACTTCCCAAGGCTCTAGTAGAGTTTTAGGAATGATGACTGGCCCCATAGACCAACACTAGCCTTAAATACAAGCTTTGTCCTCACATACGCACAAGCCAAGATCAACTTCTTGCCTGGTCACCCATCCTAGTACTACTATGGGCTGAGCACGCTTAACTGTAGAGTTCTTTGGTGATGGACTCCCTAAAAAGGAAGTGCACCTTGGTGATATGGGTAATCCAATCATTCCTTTTAAGATCTTCTTATGTGAGGCCTCAAATCATGGGAAGTTACAATATCCTCCACTTAGATTCTTAACATCCTCATCAAGACTCAACTATACGGCCTCATAATCTCTTCCCCATTTCAGTGTAGACCCAGAATGGCTCAAGGACACCTAGATCCCATTTACAGCTACTAGTGCAAGGGGGGTCCATCTTGTCTCAGCGGATATCCCTTTCCAACTTTCCTCGATCATATGGCTTAAGACTGGCATGCCACATGCCCATGTGAGCCCCACCATTGGAGGGTTTTTGTCTCTGGTAGCATTTTTAATACATGGGCCCACTACCCAAGGCTCTAGTAGAGTTTCAGGAATGATGACTAGCCCCACAGACCACCACTAGCCTTAACTATACATTTTTTCCTCACTCACGTGCAATCCATGATCAACTTCTTGATTGGTCACCCATCCTAGTACTACTCTGGGCTGAGCACGCTTAACCGCAAAGTTATTTAGTGATGGACTGCCTAAAAAAAAGGTGTACCTTGGTGATATGGGTACTCCAATCATTCCTTTTAAGATCATCCTATTTGAGGCCTCAAACCATGGGATGTTACGAAAGGTGAATTGGACATAGTTGAAAAGGTAGAGCATTGGCATGTGACTTGGAATAGACCTCAAGGGTACATCATGTATTCCTCTCCATAAGGTTTGGTTCGTCTCTTATGCAATGTACGAAACAACATGCATATGGTGGACTGGAATAGCCCATTCACTTGATACTTCCACCTTGTCTTTGGAATAGTTCTTGGCACACTTTTGTGAGAAATACATATGCTCTTCTGCTCTAAGGAAGAAGGAAACAAAGTTCTATAGCTTTAAGCAAGGTTCTCTTATTTTCCCTACCTAGTGCAAAAGTTCCTCTTTCTTGACCATTACAATATTGGTTTGGGAGAGGATTGTAGGGATACATTATTCTTGGAAGGACTAAACTACCGTGTGTGTCATGCTCTGATCCCAAAAATTCCTCTCACCTTCTAATGGATGGTTTATGAAACCCTAGAAATTGAGTCCTACCCTAGTTTTAAAGCTTCATAAAATAGTCATAAAAGGAAGAGCTTTGTCAACAATCTACAGATGTGATGACTACAAATGATGTTTCCACCATCATTATCCTGTAGAAGCCCCAAATTGAAACTATTACATTGAGGAATGATAGGCCAGTGAATAGGTGTCAGTGTGGTCATGATGGGAACTTCATGCCCTAGTGTCCCCAACTTCAATAATGCCCAATAGCCTACCCAACATCCACAACCTCGTCCTAATTAACCTCCAAGGAACAAAACCAACAACCCTTAGGGTCAACACCCACCAGCTGAGAGGTGTGCTAGTCTAGTCTTCTACATGGATGTTGGGGATTATAATGAAGTAGTTGAAGGTACCTTAAATATATATATATATGCATCCCAAAAAACGTTTTTTTACTCTAGATCTTTGAATACCTTTATATTCTCTAGACTTGTTATGGTGAGATCTAAAACCCACATATATGGACTTTATTCTTGAGGTTCAAACTGCTAGTGGTAGGGTATTGTTACACCCCGATCTCACAATTTCCACTAATCATGAGATTAGGGCATAAATTGAGGATTTAACATAATACAAAGATCACCCTTAACTTTTTCTTCTCTTTCAAACTCTTTGTTTTCTCACATTGAACCACATAAACCAACTTTACAAGGGAATCTAAACATTGATTTCTTTAATCTAATTTCAACACTAAAAATGCATGTATGAACATTCATTATGTTCCTCATACTTTTAAGCACATAAGACTTGTTGATTCGCACATATTGCTAAAAGAGAAATAATGTTATACATCATCATTTACAACTCTATTTTATTTCTATACAAGGACCTAGAGTGACAAGGACCGACTGAACTTAACTATACTCATACTTAACTCTTGTGGCAGATCTACTCTAATGCAATAATATCTTCTTCAATTCCATATGATTTCCCTAAAAATTATGAGTAGAGGGGTGAGACTACTCGCTCAGTGAATGAGTACTTCAAAGAAACAGTCTAAAGCACTGATATAATTATAGATATACTTTTGAGCAATCGAATCAATTATAACAGCAGTAAGCTTTAAAGAGTCTAATAATTGACAATCATAAATACGGAAGGATACTCTAAATATCTATATAAGTGAATCAATATATGAAATGCTTGATTGATCATAAAGAGAACTAATAATTCAAAAACATACAAATAATAATTGAATAACTGTACACACTTGTTTGACCTCTCATTCATTTTATTATGCCTTGATCATACGCAGTGTACTCTACATATGAAGACTCATAGTGCACTATGATCACACCGTACAGGACTTAGTGGACACACCCGGGAAAGGCTAACTCTAACTACTCTCCTGGTCTACAATAGGGAAATGGCTCTCTGGCCTAAACTGGACTCCTCCTCTAACATGAGCACACATACGGAGAGTCAAGCCACCTCTTGGCTTTTCTATACTCTAGTGCCACCAGGACTTCTGGTTGATGTTGGACACTGCAAACTATAATTTAGGGAGACTTCCACTAGGGCTTCGTCCCTCGTACCACTTGATAGCACATTCCGACCCCCGTATATTGGATGCTTCCAGGGTTAGGCCGCATCACCCCTAAGGTGCAGACCTCACATAGGGGTTCTACGGTGTTCAGGGCTCCAAAGTTTATTATTTTATTATTCCTAGAAAGCTCTTTTGTACATTGTACCCTTCTCATACTTATACTTGACTCTGGTATCTCTATGGTATCGCATCTACTTATTTGAATTTATAATACAACATGTATATCATTCTAAACTTGGCAGAGCAGTATATTCAAAACACTATAATATACTGAGTAATCAACATACTATACATGCAGGCAGACTAAAATTCTTAAATAAATAGATTACATGTCCACTTGGCACGTACACACTATAATCGTGCAATTTATCATCTTATTACACTGATAAGAGTTAATTACTTGACATATAAGTAATCGTCAATAGCACCTGCAACTTATCTATAATTTCTCAAAGAACATGCATATCAACCCAAATCTTGAGTTGTACATCTCATATCTCAATTAATATTTAATTACTTATCATCACAAGAATTATTAATCATAACTAAGAATGTTGATATCACAATACTTGATTCATTGAACACCCTACACTTAGGGTTTCATTTAATCACAACAAATGCTACAAAGAAAGGTGTAATACATCTATCACGTACTTTTAAAATCTTTACAACACATGATACATGGGATCTCAATCCCTTATCACATTACTGGGAATTCTCATCCCTTCACATCATTATCATAATTACTAGATCTGGGTATTCAAACCCTTAGATCATCACATAGCATTATTACCTCTGTAATAAGTAACCATTACCTCTAGGTCCTTAGACCAAGGTATTCATTTCACTGGTTGTACAACCATTTTCATGGCTCACAAGGCCATCGCACATCTTGTCACCTCTCACTAGGCAACAAATTATTCCCATGGCTCCCATAAAGATTTCATGCGACATAAACATTCACTGAATAAAGACTACTATCAACAAATCATATAAAATCAATATATGTATGAAACCTTGGAACTGAGTTGAATTTGGGTTTCCATGCCATTCATGTTGGATAAATTGGATATTATGATAAAATCCCTTTGTTTCGATGATGACAAACATTTCATTCTTATTAATCTAACGAGCTACTTGAGTGTGCAGGACTAAGATGGATGGCAAAGCAACTAGGGAAAAATCCAAGAGCTTACTCAATCTTATTTTCATGCAATGTAATCAATGTTGTAAAACTTGTACAAATATATAATGTACAAGTACTTAGATTTGCATGTAAATCAAGCGTCAGATTTTCCCTAGCCAAACACCATAGTTAGACATGTCATCCCATTTGAATAGAATCACCTTTGCACACTCACACATATAATTAGTGCTTAAATTGAAACCTTGAAACAGGATCATTCTCGGTCGACAAACTCCTCGACCGAGACACTCTCGGTCGACCATCTTCTCGACTGAGAAAGATCCAAAGTAGCCGTTAGACACAACAGACAAGTTAGTTGGTAGTTGAAGAAAGACGTTGCAAATCACTTATTCCAGAGAGCCTGTCGGTCGACAAAACTTCGACCGAGTAGGTGTCTCGGTCGACCATTTGTCGACCGAGATGGTCTCTGACAGCAACTGCAGAATAAATTAATTAGCCGTTGTTAAAGCAACAACTTTGTACCTAACGGCTAGTTAAGCACTTAGAAACCCCTAGAAGTTGTCTAGAACGTCCTTAAGCATACTTAGGCCATTTCTATAAATAGGACAAGCCATAGGACACTAGAATTCACTTGTTACACTTGAGAATACACTTGAGCATACTTGAGCAATCTTTTGCAAGCAATTTGAGCACTGTGATCATTGTCCTACATTCTCCTTAGCTCAATCTCGTGTCCTATAGGCTAGATTCTCCTACCCACAGCAATTACAAGTTCACATACTTGGCTAGGAGATCTTACGCTTGATCTAGGCATATCAAGCCTCGGGCTTAAAGGATAAGTTGTAATTTCTCTATTTCTTTCTTGTTCATATTTATTCTTTGTACTCTCCTTGCTACTCCTAGGGTTGGAGGCTGCGGATTGGAGAGGGTTGACTTCTCGGAGGAGAAGGGGACTTCAAGCTACTTCAAGAAGGCTATCGCACGGGAAGCTACTTCAGAAGGATGGTGCAACGGGAGTTGGTGCATCTACTTCAAGGGAAGGCTGCTTCGAGTTGGGCGATTACTTCTAGGTGAAGGCTGCTTGAAGGGTTTAGGGAAAAGAGATTGTATTTTATGTAATTCCTTGAGAGGTAATAAAATAAATTTCTTTTCAAATCCTGGTTGGGTAAGCAACCGGGTAGTGGACTGACTACCTTAGTATTTGCTAAGGTAGGAACCACTCTAAACCCTTGTGTCTCCTTGTCCAATATTTTCTTTGTGGTTGCTTGAGTAATTAATTGTTAAAATTATCTATAAAACTCTATTCACCCCCCCCTCTAGTAGTTTTCAATTGGTATCAGAGCAGGCTTCAAGGAACCCTAACCAGGTCTTGAAGAATGGAGGGAAATGGTGAAAAGTGCTTGGACAAAACCACTACATGCTGCAATTGGTGTTTAGGAACAAATCACAAAACAACCGGATGCCCATGGAGATCAAAGGAAGAGGATAAGCACAAAGAATGCTTTATTGCTACAACTAGTGAAGAAGAAGAAGAAGAAGAGGTAAGTCTTTTTTATTTATCTAAAGAAGAACTAGTTGCTATTATTGAAGAAACACATAATAAATATGTTGAGTGCAAAAAGAAATTAAAGAAATCAAATAAGGAAAATGGTGATCTAAATGTTAAACTTCTTGCTCTTGCATCTGAAAATGAGAATCTTAAAGAGGGAAATAAATTTTCTGATCTTAAGTTAAAATCTATGGAAGCCGATTGCAAGCTCCTTTCTGTTGAAAATGCAAACTTACAGACTCAAGTAAACGATCTTCAGAAACAACCATTATTGTGCACCCATATAGATTATGACACTATTGTTAAAGAAAGAAATTTATTGTCATCAAATCTAGACCAAGCAAAAATAGACATTAAGAAAAGAATGGATGAGATTGCCAAGCTACAACAACAAGTTCGTAGTTTAAATAACCATGGCATTCTTGATCAAATTCTAGATAATCCCTATCAACAAATTGGGAGAAGGGGACTAGGTTACAAGCCTAAAGGAAAAACTCATCAACAACCTAGTCAGAGAAAGTCACAAACCCAATCTATATATGTACCTAAAAGGACATCCTCACCCAATGACAACATAGGACACAACCATAGAAAAAGATATGAAGTTGACTCAATATGTTGTCATTACTGTTTGCGTCTTGGTCACTATTCATTTTCATGTCCTTATAAGAGAAAAGATGTAGAGTTAGTTTGGGTTCCAAAACCTCCAAACTAAATGAACAAAATCAAAGTTGAGATATGACCAATGACATTAGTTGCATATTTCTATGTCTATCTCAACTCTACATAATTACAAATATAAATGAAATTGATATTAGTTTGTTCCCTAAATGATTTAAAGTCTAATGAAAAAGAAAATTCCTATTTTCATATAATTTTTCATAAAAATATTTTCTGGTCTATTCATATACTAATGGAATTATCATTGTATGCTTTATACCATGCTTTCGTCATTGGGTGCGCATAGAAAATTTTTTGCAAGCCAGCAAAATAACTTATCAGTTACATGTTATTGCTTGCCATAAAATCTCTAACTCAGTATTTTTGAAATAATTATATCTCCAATTAAGTAGTATGCTTCAACTTGATTCTTATGCAGATATCAGACTCAATATATTCAAATCTGAAAAATATCTGCAAAATTTGCCTCTTGGTCAAAATAAAACTTGACTAAGGGGCGCTATGCTCGTAGTCAAGGGCGACCTAAAATAAGCTTCGACAAAAATTGCTTATTTTTGGAAATTCTCTCTTTGAACCTAATCTTAATATAAATCTTTCTTGAAAATTAAATCATTTGTTATCATTTAAAGCCTTAAATTATTCCAATATTACTCCCTTAGAATATCCATATATATGCTCTACAAAAATGATCTACCATTTGCATTTAAATCAGCTTTAAAAGATGTACTCAGTAAGTCTGTCGGTCGACGAATTCGTCGACCGAGAACCTCTCGGTCAGCCCATCTCTCTCGACCGACGAATACTAAAAAGACTCAATATCGGACGAACTGTCGGTCGACAAATGCTCGACCGAGACAAAGTCGGTCGACAAGTGATCGACCGAGATATAGCCGTTGGATACGACCGTTGTAAACCGACCGTTATGACTGTTTTTTTTTACCGTTGGGGAACCAAGTGGCGCGTCTGCAACTCGACCATTGCGGACACTCAGTCGACGAACCGTCGACCGACCAGGTCGCTGGAATGCTATAAATAGGAGCAAAAACGAGTCATTTACTCACACTTGCATTTCCTTGCCTCCATAGTCCATCTCTAGTGCATTTTCGTGCAACCCTTCAGCATTCTTATCCTCCAATCTTCCTTGCTTCTTCTCCACACTCAAGAAACACAAATGGCCTCATCCTCAGCTGTCCGTGGGAAGAAGAAAGTCGCCGGGAGAAAAAGAAGAGAAGATCGGGAAGCCACTCCGCCACTGACGATCATCAACGACATCGCCTTCGTCGATGGAGATGCTGGAGATCGATATCTACGGCTTTCCTCTAAAGCTCCTCTTCCCCGACGCCCGGTCGAAGATATGGACTTCATCAACATAGTCGATCTGGAGAATCTCTTTGGAGTGCAAAAGCTGAAGGACTTCATCAATCCTTCTTTTCCTATCTATTCCACTAAGGTAGTCAACGAATTCTATGCCAATCTCTTATCCCACACCAAAAATGAAACCACATTCTTCTACACCATGGTCAATGGGCGTAGTTTCAAATTTTCCGAAGGGGATATTCTTGATATGCTAGAAATTGATATAGATGAATACCAAGATTTCCTTGACCTTACCACCGGCAATCCACTAAATTTATTTTCCCATGATGACCACTCCACTAGCCTTAGTGATATAAAAAGAGCCATATTTCAAACCAATACCACTTGTCATGAAGATAGGGGAACCTATTATGCAATAAACCTGAAACCTGCATGTAGGATAGTAAACCTCATTGTTTCCACTAACATACATCCTAGAGCCAATAAATCTGAGGTCCCTATTTTCCGCATGTGTCTAATTTATGCTATCATAAAAGAAATTCCTATAAACTTCATTCGCATAATACTTAAAAACATGCTTGAGTTTTCTGGCAATCCACCGTATGCCGATTTTGTATGCCAGATCACTCAACATTTTCTTAAGTTACAAATTGAAGATATGGGGTATACATGGGAGCGTAGACCACCAAAGATAAGTAAGAACACCGTAGAGAAGATGGGGATTGACTTTGGTCATAAAAGGGCAAGAGTAGAAGGAGAATCATCACATCAAGATATACCACCACCCCCTCCTCCTACTAATCTTTCTGTTGATCCCATCCAAAATACTCTCACTTATCTTGTCGGCTCCCAATATCATCTTAGTAACCAACTCAACTATACCCACCATGCCATGACATACTTAAATCAAAGAATGCAAAATCTTTCTCCGAGCCAAACCGATGAATATCCGCATTCCTTAAATCCTGGCATGCTCAACCCATTTAACCCTTCATACAACTACTATCAACCTCCACCTCCACCATCAATGGATCTTGCACATACTCAATTTTCCTCCATACAATTGCAAGATATAGCTGCTCACTTCCGATTTGACCGAGTTCCCACATTTCTGGAAGCATATGCATTAACTACAACAGGTGCTTTGGATTGGCAAACTCTGGTCAAATATTATGGAGCCGAGCCATTCCTTGGGAAAGATCCGGACATCGATGTAATTCTTAAATCTTTCCAGTGAAGTGTTGAAGTTGTACTAGTTGTAATGACAATGATTGTAATAAATTGGTCATTTCTATATGATTGTAATATTTTACATGCTATTGAATGAAGTTTGCCATCTTTGCTTAATTCAAATGGTTATATTTTTTTTTGGCATATGAGACATCTTCAAAACTATGGATTATAAGTTCATTATTGTAGAGCATAACAAATAAGGGGAGTAATAATTAAAACAGACAACTATTAAAATTGTAGCTAAATTGACAAATGACAAAACAGTTCTCCAGAAACATTCTCGGTCGAGCAACTAGTCGACCGAGAACACTGTCGGTCGAGCAATTGTCGACCGACTGGGTTTCTGTTTTCCAGACTGACATAAATTGCATACATCTTTGTTAACCATGGAGATCCTCTACAACATTTTATAGTTTTTGCTTAGTACTCAAACTTTCATTTGAGATATCTATCTAAGGGGGAGAAAAGCATAAGACTAAGGGGGAGATCATTAAAAAAAAAAACTTTGACCATTTGATTGAAGAAGATTACAAAAACATTGTAATAGCTGCAAATTTTCAAGAAATTTATGAATTTATTGAAAATAGTATCTTGTACTTGAAGGAACTCTCTACCCAAAACAGGGCTTAACATCCCTTGCATTTGGATGGAGACATTTTTATGTACTCTAAGATTAAGAGGATTCTCATTTAATTTAGGGCTTAACATCCTTTGATAAATGCGAAATAAATATACATTCATCATACGCTTAAGGGAATCTCATATCATTTCAAGGCTTAACATCCTTTGCAAATGATTGAGAAACAAATTGTGGATAAATTAGACAAACATTCATGTTTCTAATAGGATATCTATTTGAGGGGGAGCATAATATTAAGGGGGAGAAGAAAAATCAACGTAGATATCTTTTTGAAATGACAAAGGGGGAGAAAGAATATAAAAAATCAAAAATAAATGAGTTTCATAACATCTTGGCCAACACTCACTTGCAAAACATAGATGGCTACAAAAGGTAATTTTCAGGTATGAAACTCACATGCTTTATATTTACTCATTTCATATTTAGGAAATGTTTGTCATCTTCAAAAAGGGGGAGATTGTTGGATAAATTGGATATTATGATAAAATCCCTTTGTTTCGATGATGACAAACATTTCATTCTTATTAATCTAACGAGCTACTTGAGTGTGCAGGACTAAGATGGATGGCAAAGCAACTAGGGAAAAATCCAAGAGCTTACTCAATCTTATTTTCATGCAATGTAATCAATGTTGTAAAACTTGTACAAATATATAATGTACAAGTACTTAGATTTGCATGTAAATCAAGCGTCAGATTTTCCCTAGCCAAACACCATAGTTAGACATGTCATCCCATTTGAATAGAATCACCTTTGCACACTCACACATATAATTAGTGCTTAAATTGAAACCTTGAAACAGGATCATTCTCGGTCGACAAACTCCTCGACCGAGACACTCTCGGTCGACCATCTTCTCGACCGAGAAAGATCCAAAGTAGCCGTTAGACACAACAGACAAGTTAGTTGGTAGTTGAAGAAAGACGTTGCAAATCACTTATTCCAGAGAGCCTGTCGGTCGACAAAACTTCGACCGAGTAGGTGTCTCGGTCGACCATTTGTTGACCGAGATGGTCTCTGACAGCAACTGCAGAATAAATTAATTAGCCGTTGTTAAAGCAACAACTTTGTACCTAACGGCTAGTTAAGCACTTAGAAACCCCTAGAAGTTGTCTAGAACGTCCTTAAGCATACTTAGGCCATTTCTATAAATAGGACAAGCCATAGGACACTAGAATTCACTTGTTACACTTGAGAATACACTTGAGCATACTTGAGCAATCTTTTGCAAGCAATTTGAGCACTGTGATCATTGGCCTACATTCTCCTTAGCTCAATCTCGTGTCCTATAGGCTAGATTCTCCTACCCACAGCAATTACAAGTTCACATACTTGGCTAGGAGATCTTACGCTTGATCTAGGCATATCAAGCCTCGGGCTTAAAGGATAAGTTGTAATTTCTCTATTTCTTTCTTGTTCCTATTTATTCTTTGTACTCTCCTTGCTACTCCTAGGGTTGGAGGCTGCGGATTGGAGAGGGTTGACTTCTCGGAGGAGAAGGGGACTTCAAGCTACTTCAAGAAGGCTATCGCACGGGAAGCTACTTCAGAAGGCTGGTGCAACGGGAGTTGGTGCATCTACTTCAAGGGAAGGCTGCTTCGAGTTGGGCGATTACTTCTAGGTGAAGGCTGCTTGAAGGGTTTAGGGAAAAGAGATTGTATTTTATGTAATTCCTTGAGAGGTAATAAAATAAATTTCTTTTCAAATCCCGGTTGGGTAAGCAACCGGGTAGTGGACTGACTACCTTAGTATTTGCTAAGGTAGGAACCACTCTAAACCCTTGTGTCTCCTTGTCCAATATTTTCTTTGTGGTTGCTTGAGTAATTAATTATTAAAATTATCTATAAAACTCTATTCACCCCCCTCTAGTAGTTTTCAATTCACTGGGATATCATGCATCAATAATAACATTGAATAAATAAAGTCTATCATGTCAAGAAAATCCCTTCTAATGGATTTCACGATATCTATTCACAAATATCCAACTTTCCTCGCATCTAGGGTTTCACCCTCTACACTGAGATACCAAACAAACACTACTCACTTTAAAAAAAATCCAAGATAGTATCTGACATATATGTACTATGAATTTAGATAAACAATCATTCAAAACCAAGGGGATCTAGATAAGCAACTTTCTCTATTTACTTATACAGCAAATTTTAGTCATAGACAAATTCCCTATATTTTAGTTTATTCTTATAACCTTTGTGAATACTTAGGGAATTCTCATTAGAATGCATTTTATACAATTCTAATATGATTTTATCATCTTAAATTCATTCAAACAAAAGAAATAATCCATTTCACATCATTTTGCAACAACTTAGAACAAATAGACAATTCAGGGTTTGTAGTCGCATACTAAGCAATTAAAGATTATGGTTGATTTAACCAATTTTCGTGCAATATACTGTTTAAAGGAAGTTCCCACTCACCCTAAGGTGTGAAAACACCTTAAAATGTATCCCATATCTGAAAATCTTGAATCCATATCAAATCCCTAGCAATTCACCCAATTCTTCTTCCTTTCAACTCGGAAACCCTAAAAATGAGGGATTATGAAGAAAGAGTGAGAAAAGGGGAAGTTTTGATACCATTTTGGATCAAATTAGAGGAGGGAAGAAATTTTGACATGTGATAGAAGATTCACCATGAACCTATATCCAAAGAAGCTAAACTTACATGATTTCATCATTCCTCGGACTGCAAAACCCTAGGTCGGCATCTCCATCAATTTCTCCTCTCAAACCCTAACTCTCTCTCTCTATATATAGGATTTTGTTTCTCTGGATTGAATTAAGAATTATTACAGCTCCTTGTATGTTAGGTTTACCATATAGAGCAATTGAGCTGCTTGGGTTAATTGCACATTGACCCCTCACTAAACTTTTTCTTATTTCAGCAGACTTTTAGTATTAAAAAGGTTTCTGTGAATTCGTATATTTTAGAGATCAAACCTTCTCCAAATTTTATGATAATTTATCAGTTGTGTATAATTGAGTTACAAATCTTATGTTAAAATTTGAGATCATTCCAAGCTTCCATTAAATAAATAAAAATCGAATAGTGCACTATTATCCAGAATTCTACAGAAATGTCAGTTACTGTAATTCGTCTACTGATATGGTATAAACGCATCCAAAAATTATGAAAATTTTACATGTTTATGATTGAGTTTAAGATCTCCGTTTAAAATTTCAAATCATTTGGATTTAACAATAAATAATTAAAAATAAAACACTACATTACTAAAAAGCACTCTGTCAGTATTTTGGTCGAAGTATAGTTAGACCGAGAACCACATTCAAAGAACACAAAAATATTTTGAAATTTTTCTCCGATATGCATGATTGAGTTATCCATATCATATTGAAAATTAACTTAAATAAAAAATTTGTAGAAAATATGAAAAATCATTTACCATACTGCTATCATGATCAAATTCCATACTCATGTACCATCAAAACCCTAATTTCAACCAACTAGGGTTTATATTTCTCAAACCCTAATTTATCAAACAATAGAACACTTAATGTTCTTATTAGGTTCAAAACATCATAATTGAATTATCATCATTAATTATATTTAAGCAATGATCAATCCAATTAAGCATATAATCATCAAGGTAAACCCTAGTTTACCAATTAAGCTCAGATGTGGTCATAACAGGTATTCTCTTCTTTACTCAAAATCCCACATGTTGACCTTTACTAATTTGGTAAAATGTTTGTAATAGATTTCATCCTCCTAGATATGATGGATTTTGAATTCATTCTAGGCATGTATTGGCTAAAAAAGTTTGATGTGGCTTTATTTTATGGTGAGGAAAAAGGTTAGCTTACTACACCATGATGGTGAGTGACTCTCTATAAAGGGAAGAATGTGTGATTATAGACGAATTAACATCTCATCCATTCAAACTTATAAGCATATCATGCATGGTTGTCGAGCCTACCTAGCGTCTATCATCCTTGACCCTTAGCTACCTTAATTTGATGGCATCGACATTGTTTGATATTTGCATGATGTCTTTCATGATGAGCTACATGGTATGACTCCTACTTGAGAGGTCCAAGTTATCCATTAATCTTAATAGGCAGTGCTCCTATCTCAATGAATTTGTATCTTGTGTCACACGTTGAACTTACATAACTCTAGAAGCAAATGTAGGAACTTCTAGATATGGGCTTTGTTTGCCCTAGTGTCTCTCCTTAGGGAGCTACAATTTTGTTTGTAAAGAATAAAGATAATTCTTTAAGGATGTGCATGGACTAAAGTATGTTGAGTCAAGTAATGATAGAGAAGCACTACCCTTTGTTGCACATATACGACTTGTTTGACCGGCTAAAGTTGGATATTATTTTCTCAAAGATGGATATGTGGAGTGGTTACTACTAGATGTGGGTAAAGGATGTGGATATACTAAAGAAGGCCTTTCGTACTCATTATGGGCACCATTAGTTCATAGTTATGCCCTTCAAGTTGACTAATGCCCCATTCGCCTTCATGGATCTTATGAATTGTGTTTTCTTCCCTTATATGGATAACTTTGTGATGGTATTCATTAATTATGATCTTATCCACTCTGAGTCAGTGGATCATCACATTAGACATATGCAGATTTTCCTACAGTCTCTTCATGAACACTAGCTTTATGACAACTTTTCAAAGTGTGAATTCTCAATAAATGAGATTATGTTTTTAGGCCACATGATCTCTGTCGGTCACATTGTTGTGGATACAACAAAAGTTGAAGATGTGACTAAGTAGAAATCTCCAAAGAATCCTTCAGAAATGCAAAGTTTCTTGGGCCTTATGAGTTACAATAGACATTTTATCAAGAATTTTTTTGGACTAGCCCTTCCTATGACAAAGTTGACTCACAAGGATGCTAAGTTTGTGTGGACTCCTAAGGGTGAGAAGGTTTTTTGGAACTAAATCGGAGTTTCATTTTTTCTCTTGGTCTAGCCCTACATGTTGAAGGAAAATCCAATGTCATTTTTATTAACGCTTCTAGATAAGGTTTGGGATATGTCTTTATGCAAGAAGGATGAGTTACATTTTATACCTAACTCCATTTGAAGACAAATGAGGAGAATTTACCCACTCATGATTTGGATCTTGTGGCCATAGTTCACACGCTCAAAATCTGGTGACAGTATTTGTATGAAATGCACTTTGAGGTTTTCTCAAAATCATAAGAGCCTTCTCTATCTCATGAAAAAATGAAGATCTAAATCTGATATAAAGGAGGTGGATAGAGTATCTCAAGTATTACAACTTCATAATTACCTATCACCCATGGAAAAGAGAATGTTATCATTGATGCCCTGATTAGAAAGAAAGATATAATTTGTACATCTCTACGATATTTCTTATGGAGGGAACATATTTCTAGTTGGATATTATATAATGTTGATGATGAGATTATGGAGAAGCTGAGTGTGCATATGGCTAGCTTATCTATCACCCATCTTGGATTTGTGAAGTTGTCTCTCCAATTTGACGACACCTAATCTTTAAGAGATGAAGTTGTTGGCCAAGAAACCCTAGTCTGAGTTTTTTATTAGGGTCAATGGCGCCATACGTTTTCTTCAATGGATTCTTGATGTTATTGACTTTAGGTATATAGTGTTGATTAAATACCATGGGTCCAAGTACACACTTCATTTGGGTACTATAAATATGTACAAAAACTTGTAGTGGGGTTTTTGTTGGCAAAACATGAAGAAACACATTGCCACTTTTGTGGCGAAGTGTCTGACCTTACACCAAATGAATATAGAGCATGAACAACCTGGTGGTATTTTCATCCTCTTGAGAATTTTGAATGGAAATGGGTGAACATCATGATGGATTGTGTGAATGGTTTTCCAAATATAGAGGTGGGTATTATGTTGTTTGGGTTGTAGTGGATTGACTGACCAAATTTGCTCACTTCTTACCTTTCAAAACCACCTATAGAGTTCCCGATATGGCACAATTATACATTGTATTGATAGTTTTTTTGCATGGAATTCTAAAGTCTATAGTTACTGGTTGAGACCGTAACTTTACATCCCAATTGTGGAAGCAGATTCGGGAAGAGATGGGAACATATCTATGTTTTAGTTAGCTTACCACACTCATACCGATTGGAAATCTGAGATGATTGTCCATATTTTGGAAGATTTTTTGCTTGTGTGTGTGATGGATTGGGGAGACGATTTGGTTAAGTATCTATTGTGGTTCAAGTTTTCTTACAACAACAATTACCAAGATAGCATTGGTATGCCACAATTTGAAGTAGTCTATGATTGACCCTATCATTCTTCATTACATTGGGATGATGTAGGGGAACATCTGAAGAGTGATGATATGCATATTATGAAGTATAAGGTCAATTTGATAAAGAAAACGATGAAAGTTTGTTCATATAAACAAAACATATATGCATATAAGAAAAGGATGGATATGAGTTTTTTGGTTGGAGATTTTGTGGTCCTAAAGATAAAATTATTTTTATCCATTGATAGATCCAAGGTTGAAGGCAAGCTTAGTCCTCATTTTGTTGGACCATTTGAAGTTCTAGATAAGATTCGGTATTGTGCATATTTTTTGGCATTACCTCCTTCCTATGACAAGATACACAATGTTTTTCATGTATCTGTGTTGAAGAGGTATGTCAAGGATTATTCTCATGTGTTTACCATAGAACCCTTGGATATTTGAGATGGTATGAGTTGTGAAGAGTTCCTAATGAAGATTCTTGATTTTTTAGTGTAACAATTGAAGAACAAGGATATTGAGCTCGTAAAAGTCCTTTGGAAGTATCATGGTTTGGAAGAGAAAAAAAACTACTTGGAATCTCAATGAAGAAATGTTTCAAACTCACTCCTCCCTTTGTGCTTGATATTTTGGGGATAAACTTTTTAAGAGGTGGAGTGTTGTAACATACTCAATTTGAAGTATATATCTATTGGTCTCCCTTTATTTATGATGTCTTAGTGTTGTACCCTTTTCCTTGACTTAGATAGTATTATGATGTTAGGAATCTAGAGTTATAAAGTTCTACACAATAAACCACTTATTTAAGACTTCAACGCAAGTAGTTTGAATATCATCCTAAGTAGAGGTTAATTATACAATTTTTCCACAATAGTAGGTTTAAGTTTAAAATGAGCTTTATTGAAATTTTCAATGGTTAGGAATGGGGAAGGAAGAGTCATAAAAAATGAGAATTTAAGGAACAAAGGAATCAATAAATATATAAGTGCTTTCGTTAACCATCAAGTCATTATTTGATAAATTCAGGAGTGCCAAAGGTTAAAAATCATAGCAAAATCGGACTCTCACCCCTAATTTAGCTAGCCCACCAAAATTTGACAAAAAATTGATAACAAATACCCCCTCAATTTCACGAGGAAAGAAATATGCAAATTACTAAAAGAAAAGAATAAGGTTCTCGATCATATTATTGCCACATGTGCTTACTTATATAACAACACGACTGTGATCTGGATCATTAAATCCATATTAGATAGCCAACCACTTGTCTGCTACCTCGAGTAGGAGATGGGGTGGGTTGTGTATATTCCATATATTGGTCTAATTATTTCTTCTATGGGTTCTCTCTCTACTATCCATGTAACTTCGTGAAACTTGTCTCGTTACTTTTCTTTTGTGATTCCCCATTGTTTAAGCCATAGTTCTAACTCGTATTTGATCTATTAGAATTTTTCCCAAAAATCTTCTGAGACTTCTCAAAGCCTCTACCACGAAAGCCCTAATACCCCAACCTATATATAAATAACCTCTCCCACATCTCCACCACACCTCTTGTAGTTGGTTTCATATACCAATTGCATCCCAAGCAACACCCTTCATCATCACCAACAATAACTTCAATCCTTGTCTTTTTCTTCTTGTCTAGCTCCTCACTCAACTTCAACCTAGTTTCTTATGTGGTAAGTATCATCATATTTTCGGTGTTCTTTCTCTCTAGTCAATTATGGTTGTTTCTCTCTTGAGTTCCTTTCCCTAATTTTGGCCTCATCCTGATGATACACTTCTCACAGCAATTGCACGCATGCCAGGGAAGGAGAAGACTCCTCTTGGTTGTTTCCCATTCTACCCCCATGTTTCTTGCTTCTTTTGTTATCACATGGACAAAATTGTAATTTTTCATTTCTATTTTGTTTGTCCGCATGAATTTTTGGATATCCTTTTGAAGGTATTTCTTTGTCTCCTTATATATTATCGAATAATAATACAAGGATAAAACAATCATTCATATGTTACTTCCTCAATTAAGTAAATGCCATGAAACTATATAGTGTGAGGCTGTGTGTGTGAGGTCGTGTTGCAGGAGCATGATGCAGGCGACTAGCTGTGCGAATCAATATGTGATCCCCCACCGCCAGTTGTCGTCTCACCGGTCAAGCATGCTATGAAGGAAGAAAGGTGAAGGAGAAGTTTAGAACAATGACCTTGAAGCCTCGCCTTTCTCCCTAGGGCTGAAAAGTTGGACAGATCTACTGAGTTCCAGAGGTTCCAATCTACTCTCTTTGCTGATGAAGAAACTGATTGATGTGGTTGATGTTAAGATCCTATTTCCCAAGGTTGATCAAAAGGAGATTTCTTTTAAATAGCGAATGTGCTTAGTAGGTTACATCCTCGACTTCAAACCTCATTTCCGAATGCTTGAAAATTACCTATACTAGTCATGGAACCCTATTGGTTCTATTGAAATGATTAACACATGACATAGTATGTTTCTAATCAGATTCTTTAATGCCCCAGATCTTCAAAATGCTCTATCTTGTGCCAGGTTTGTTAAGAATAGGGCTATGGTTCTTTTGAAATGGAAGAAGTGTGAACCTATTAGAAGGTTTAAACTAAATATGCTCTAGTGTGGATTAGAATCTATGGGATACCTCTAGATTTATTGTGTAGAAAAATGTTTGAAAGAATAGTTTGTGTCATTGGCTCCCCGGTTTGCACTGATGAAGCTACCAAGTTTGGATCTAGAGTTTAATTTGCTAGAATACAAATCTTGTTGAGTCTGAACTCGAAACTTTTGGAGGGTCAAACTCTTATTAGTGATGAAGGAGATTGTTATACTAAGAAAATATTTAATGAATGGCTTCCATATCTGTGTGCTTCTTGTGGTTTTATGGGTCATGGTGCTTCTCAATGCTTCTGGAGGAAGTCAATACAGTAAAGGTTGAAAAATCTACATGTGTTTCTATTATCCTAGAAGAGAAGGATATTAATGATAATGAAGTTGTCTATTTAAATCCAATTGGTACTTAACACAATGTAGAGTTTGTAGAAAAATCCAAAGGGAAACATCATGTCCCCTCAACGTCTGTTCTTGTCTTTCCCACTACCTCTTTGGTTTCTATTTCAAGTTCCCCTACTTCTAAAGATGCTTTGAACTTTGTTGATTCTCAGGAAGTTGGGAGGAAGCTTATACAGAAATTTCCTCTTGAATGTCCTCCTAAAACTAACATTGGTATTTTATAGAGTTGCTAATTATGGGTTTTCACCATTGCAAAATAGATTTGGAGGATTGGAAATCATAAATGAAAATCATTCTGAGACAGATGGTGCTACAAACATTGATATTGAGGATGGCAATTCAATAGCCCAGATTATTAAATGAGTATTAATCTCAATATTTCATCTTGGAATATAAGGGGTATTGTAATAAACTTAAAGATGTCCAAGATGAAATAAGATCTGGGAGTGACATATTCATTCTCAACAAAACTAGATTGAGACTTCCTTAAGTGAACAAGTTCTTTCCTGACTTTCAATGGATTTTTAATAGTAATTTCCTTACTATGAAAAATAGGTCTACATTCTAAATCATTGAAATTAACAAGAAGTATAGCATTTTCAGTTCTATGCAATAAAATTTCATCAATATAAGTTTGTTTTTCATCTTTAAGACCATCAATTTTATAAAGATAAGCATCATTTTCAATTTCTACGCCATTGTATTGGAGTTCAAGATCAAGAAATTACTCTTGTAAAGATTCCATGATAGAATTGCAAGTTTTCTCATTTTATTCAAGCACTTCTATTCTAGCATATAAATCATCAATGATTTTCCCTAAACTCTTCTTTTTTATATTTGTACTTTGAATAAGAAGAAGTGGAAGCAGGAACCATATTAAAAGAGCATCTTTAGGGATTTTGTTGAGATTTACCTCACTTACTTCATCACTTGTGCTAACTATGAGGGCTATGTGGCATTCTCCTTCATTTGAGCTAGAATCACTAGAGAAAGACTCCTCCAAGCGGCATGGGTTGCATCTTTGCCTCTTCTTTCTTTCTTTTTCTTATTCTTGGATCTACCTTCTTTGTTGTAGTCTGCCTTCCTATGGTTGCTCTTGTAGGACTTCTTGGATTTTGGGCATTTTTTTCTTGAAGTTCCCCTTTTGATCACACTCATAGCATTTAGGAATAGAGGAGGAGGAGTAGGAGGAGGGGGGTTTACCCTTGAAGTGTTTTCCCTTGGAGTAATGATATTCAAGATCACTAGGGGAGTCATCTTCACTTGAGGATGGATAAGCTTGTCAAATAACTTGTTGTCACAATAGATTTAACTTGAGCTTTGAATGCAGCCTCCTTCATCTTCTTTGAATCTTTCTCTTCTTTTTTTTCTTGCTTGTCAAGTCTTCCTTCATAGACTTGTAGATTTCCTATGAGTTCTGCAATAGGACATTTGGAGAGAGACTTTTTTTCTTTAATGGTATCCACATTTGTTTTCCACCATTTAGGAAGAGATCTAAAGATCTTTAGATTTATCTTTCCTTGGTCCATAGGGTGACCCAAGGCGGCAAGGTCATTTATAATAGTGTTGGGGCATGAGTACATTTCAACAATCATTTCCTTCTTACCCATCTTGAAGTTTTCAAGAAGACCATTGAGCATATACACCTTGGATTTTTTGACTTTCTTAGTGCCTTCATACGTGATGCAAATCTTGTTCCAAATCTCATGGGTTGTTTCCCAAGAAGAAATTTTTTTGAACTTGGTTGGAGTAAGGGAGGAATAGATGATGCTAACGTTTTAACATTGAGTTGAACTTTCTTCAAGGAAGCCTCATTCCTTATAGCAACTTCTCCTTCTGGCGGTGTAGGAGAAACCAACAACCTTCCACATCATATCTCATGCCTTGCACATAGAATTTCATTCTCCTTTTCCAATATAAGAATTTAATGTCTTTGAATATAGTTGGATGCATGGAGAAGCCACCCTCTATGTTGAGAGATCCCTAAAGATTTTCACACATCTTCTCTTAATTGTGGGAATAGATTGTTGGAGAAAACCAAGCTTTGATACCATGTGTTGAATCTATGGGCTCTAGAGGGGCGTGAATAGAGATAAAATCACTTAAACAAAACATATTAGAACTTTAAGATATTTGCTAAAAGATATTGCAATATTGAAAAGCAAGGAAGAGAGAGATTGAGCAAACACCAAAGAAAGGCTAAGATGTATAGTGGTTCCAACCTTCAAACTATTGTACATCCACTACCTAGAGGGGTCAATCTCTATGATTTGTAACCTTTTCCCACTCTATATATTGTATTATATTTAAGAACAAGGCTAAACTAGCATTCATTTTTGGGTCAAGGAGCCAATAACCATTACAAAGGTCTTAATTGTCTACCTACCGATAATATTTTGCCTTCATCAACACTTACCCATTACTATAGAAGATTTTCAGCCTTGATCCACCCTTCCTTCTTCAAGAAAGTCACCTTCAAAGCACCAAGTTGTTGGAGAGAGAATTAGAAAACAAGTGGAGAGCTTCACAAGATGTACATTGGAGAAACTCTCTTACAAAGATCCTAACTCACTCATATTGGATGTAGAGTAGTAAACAAGCTTGAGGGGGATTAGGGGCTTTTGGAAGGTAAAACACTCAACTATAGCAAGGGAGAATAGAAGGTAAACTTAGAATAAAGTATAGGGGTCATGTTTTATAGTTGAGGTTGCCTACTAGCCAGTAAAGACACTTAGGATCAATTTATAGCCGTTTTGGGGGTTGCAACATATCTATTTTTGAAGTTTGCAACACTTACAACGTTCAGAAACACTTTTCTACACATTACACTACATTGTTGTTGGCTAAGTTGCCTTTTGAGAAACTCAACTGACAGCACTATATGACAAGTGAAAATGTAGTTGTCAGTCAAGTTTGTCTGAGAGAAAACTCCTACAGTTGCATCTGATTTCATCAGTGCAAGTTGTCGATAGAGTTGCCACTAGGACAAACTTGGCCAACCCTTGGTGTTGACAAAATCTAGGTTGGTTGTCGGTTGAGTTGCCACCTGGACAAAATTGGTCGACAGGCCAGTCTGTGAGGACTTATGACACATGCCCAAATAGTACTTAAATACCCAAAAAATGCTCTAAATTTCCATTAATATTAGTTACAAGTCATAAATCAATACAAATGATTTACAACATGATTCTAATAGAGATAATATTTAATATTCAAAACTTGCATTTGCATTGAATTTTACTTGATTTCTGGCTAACTAGGGTTTACTAGTTCCATCCTCTTTATGTACCCAATACCTGAAATTGATCTCAAATAGACATATTAGATACACACAAATGGAATGATTAAGTCGTCATTAAAATATAGATAATGTATAATTGTTAGGTCAAAATAAGGAAGCAAACTTACCCTAACAACCAAGCAATTAAACCTATCTATATAATTAATCAATAAGTCTAATAGGAACGATCACCCCCTCCTTGAAAAATGCATTTTTCCCCTCCACTAATCGTTCATATTTCTCATATCATAACAATAAATTTACACAAACACCTCTAATTGAATCTATGCCAAATATGTCTTTAAACTTATCTTCTAATATTGACGGGTTAACCATGTCATATTGGGTTTGCTGAACTAATGATCTCCCCTGATTTGAAGTGTTCTTTCTTTTGACTTAAAAATAGTGTGGTTGATGTCATTTCTTTCCAGTTACTTATTTAGGAAGGGATTCATAAGAAAACAAGTAACATTAGACTCCATTATGCTTCAACATTTAAAGTATAAAGAGGCAACATAATCAATTAAGCCATCCTACTTTTATAAGAGCTTAAAGGGTATCTACAAATCTTATTCTTCGATATGCATATAACAATATTCTATACTTAAATGCTTAATAGTGCACATGAGAGGGATATTAAAAGCTGAAACATTTTTGAATAATATCTTCAAAAAATGAGAAGAGAACTATTTCATTAAGTTGTTATATATAATTCCTAAATGTATGTTATTATTTAAATTTTTATGTCAACCTCAACCATTTAATGCCAGACCTTTTACGCCAAAATATTTCTTCATAATCTATTATATAATTTGTGCACATGTTTTTTTCTAAATTCCAAACACAATATTTGTGCTTCTTGATCTTCTCAAAAACACAATGCAAGCCCCTAGTCCTTTCTCATTGAGATTTTCAATGTATAAAAATAGTTTGGTAGACATTTATGTCCCATTATTGAAGTTAACACTAAATATGAGTAACATAACACCACCCTCAACTTTGATACTAGGGGATAAACTATTTATATGTGAGCTAAAATTTGAGTTTGCCATTATCTATATTTCCTTCCTCGTTGGTAATAATCATGGGTGGGGAAACATATTATATTTTCACATAGGAAGATGATACACTTTACAAATTTCAAACTATCCACCACTTCTATTGTAGAGAAATAAATAAAATCTTTTATGCTTTCTCTCACCTTTTCAAGCTTGTTTAATGACGCCAACCTTGAAATCCATTAATTAACATTCATCAAGGTATTGTGAAGGACCTTGTATTTGTACAATTTAAAAGAAATACAACCTTCCCATTCATCTCTCATCAAAAAGACACAAAATGAACATTCATCTATCATAAAATATCTTTGATCTTTCTGAAGTGATCTCCTTGCTCCATACACAAATACCATGCCCCAATGATAGTAAGTTTAAACACATGCCAATTATTATGACCCCCACCCTAAGTTCATATAATTAAGATTTCTGATGTCACTAAATTGTGTATCTAAAAATTTCTACAATTCTAGAAAACAACCTAAATTAGTATATATGACGTATCATTTACAAGAATACATATCTTATTGTAATATGGTTTAGGATTTATTAAGACAGAATCTTCTTTAGATTTGTATTAACCAGTTAATCAATGTAGAACTAGGTAATTAATATAGAAGTTAATTGATTTATTTATTAATTGATTATGAAATGAATTGTAAGAATTTTAATTAAAATTAATAAATGATAATGACCATAGAAATGGGTTTCACACAATGATACATCACTATTTCGCTCTCTCACTACGTACAATTATCCATAAACATCATCTATCTAAGAAAATTTAATGATACAATCTCACTCAAATAAAGAATTTCAATGGGTGAATACCACTCAGGTCACACAATCACAATATTAATAAATGATTAATAACTATGGCAATGTTTTTCACCAATGCTACCATTATTAGCTCCCTCTCTCGTTACATCCAATTATGCATAAAAACATTTACATGAAGCCTTTTAATGATTCAGTTTCATTTTAATAAAGAAGTGTAATGTATGAGTAACACTCATGTCACACATTCATGATGATATTCATAAATTTTAAACGACCATGGCATGGATTCAATAGTGCGACAATGCTAGTTCCTTGTTATGCAACATCCAATTACACATAAATAGCATTTACCTAAAGTTGTTTAATGATACACTTTCATTCAACAAAATAATTGGATGAATATCACTCATGTCATGATTCAAGAGGTCATCTATTCATTGGTCTAAAGAAATCAGATCCTTAGTAGAACCACGGTGTTAGCATAGAAAAACTCAATATCATAAATCTATTCCCCACATTTATTATATCATCAAATCTAAAAATCATGCAATCAAGCTGGACAACCAGGAAGCAAGTCAATTAACAAGAATTCCATAATAAATGATAGTTCATATAGACATATAGATGCACAGTATAAAAAAACATTTGTTTAACATGGCTATTCCATGTACCGATAGCGGGCGGACTACTCACTACCCATGCAAATCAACAAAAAAAATAAGGGAAGAGAGAGTAGAGATCAACATCATAGAAGAATAGGAGGAATAAATAGTTGTGGTATACAAAGAAGATCTATGAGGAGTCATTTGGGTACTTTCTTTCTATATTCCAATAGTCTATACTAGAAGACTAGTAACTTTGGCACGGAGGGGCAAATGGAAAACAATCTATAGATAAGAAGCAGAAGAAGTTAGTGTTCAAATAGATAAGAAGCGATAGAAATTTAGTAGTTTCTAGTCCTACCACTTTTTACATATGTGGTTGGTGTTGAGACAGTAAATATTGATTCCTCAATCAATGTAATGGACTGTCTGTTAATGTAGTAAATACTAGTATTTTAGATGTCTATATCTAGACACCCCTGAGTGATACATGTGGTGAGAAGCCTCCAAAGGCAACACGTAAAAGCAACTCCTTTATTCTGTCAAGAATATAGGATGACTACCAAGTTATGTGTTCTTGGGAATTATGTATAGAGATGAATGTACCATCACTAGAGGCACCATCCTATGTATGGATTATGTATAGCATCAAGTGGGCCCACCAATGTACCCATCAAGAGGTAGTTGTGGTACTTTAAACATGTTTGCGGTTCCTTAAAGCCAATAAACTAGTTAACTAGTTGATTGACTAGCATGTATATTCACAACCTTCCTTTCATGGTAGTCGACCGACTAGCTACAGTAGCCAATTTGATTTGGCTACTTTGGGTATTTCATTTCAATGTAGTAGTCGAATAGGTAGTCCCCTTGCTTGGCACAATGAAGAATTTCTAGCCCCTCAAGTAGGCATGGAAGTCAAATGACTATATGAACTTCAAACTGCATTGTTGAATTCCAAGACATTTCGCTAGTGGTAGTAGATGGTGGACTATGGTACAAATGTATAAATCAAACTAAGTCATTGACCTAAGTGGACAACTGATTGGTCTCACTAGTTGATTATCTAGTTGATAATTTGAAAGTCAAAAAAATTGTGTGGCTTAAGTTATAGACAAACTAGGTCTTCTAGCTGACCATTTAGTTGGAAGGCTTTTGCTTTCTCGGAATGTCTGGATAGACGCCCCAATAGTGATGCTAGATGATCAATTAGCATGCTCCGAAGAAAATTCTATTTTTTGTTGCCATGCATATTCCTCCCTCCATTTAATGGAGATAGGGAGTGAAAATCTAAAATCCCTAAAATTTTAGTTTTGAATAAACATGACCAACAATGCTAATATTACAAATTTTATTTCTTCTAATGATGTAAAATCCTAGAATAAGTCCTACACATGATGATATAACACCATCATGCATAGTAGTTTATTAGTATGTGTAAATTATCCTTAAATGTAATGAATGATTAAAGTTAAATGGATTGTGTCCCTACTCTCTTTTCTAGTATGGAGTACTTTATGATACATTAGAAATTCCCTCAAAATTTGGTAGTGTAACTCATTGTGAATTTTTATTAATGCATTAGTTACTCTAAATGCCTAATCATGTGAAACATGTATTTTCTTGGTTTAAATGGAAGATTCGAGTTGATATTGGGAATCATCACGTTCCTTTTAGAGAATGTGCCAGATTTCATTAGATTTGGATGATCCTAGCTAGGTTAATTGATTATTAAAGGAAAATAATATATATATCATAGTTATTTACCTAGGTATATATTAATAAAGTCGATTTCATTGATTTTAGCTAACTCCCACCTAGCCACATGTCAGGCATTAGATATCATTGTCAGTTCATAGGGAACCATTTAATGGAGATATATAGGAGGATGCTTCTTCTCCTTCCTCACAAAAGAAATGTGTGGACATGTAACAATAACCCACAACTCCACTTGACATCTCAATCTCTCTCTTTATCTTTGTATCCCATCAATGATATCCTAGTTTTTCACCAAGATCAGTTGTTGGATGTTTTACAAACTCCAATAAGCCCTAGATCAAACCTTGACTCCTCATATGTCAAAAATGTCAAATGTGACAAGTTTTCCTCTCCCACGTCATGAGATGTAGGGGGACAATAGTCATTATCATCAATAACAAATGTCATTTCTACCTTCTCTGAGGTCCATAGATACCCTCCTCTCACTTTAATTTCACTCATGTAGCCCTAGTAGTTGAGATCCTAATCACCTCCTTTGTTGAGCTCACCAGATCCGTTCGGGGTAAAAGAGCCATCCCCATCAAATTTGGTTTGTGAGGAACATCCTCAGGATCTTATAAAGCTTTTACAAGGATCATCTTATGGTGCATTTTGGACAAGATCTCCACCGTAATTGATTTTCTTGAAGCTTGAGGAGCTCAATGACTACAAGGACTAGAGTCTCTCACGTCATGGGGGAGGAGTGGGAAAAACTCAGTAGACCAATGTGAAGATTCTCACTCCCTCAATCTAACTGGAGGGGTGGTAACAAACATGACCCCAATTTTCATATTTCTTTGCTATACATGTCGACCTCCTGTGTTCTGCTCATCTCTTGCCACAAAGCTCCCTTCTGAGCATACTTGACCCAACGGAGGGATGACCTTTGATTTTGAGTGTCAACTGCCAAAGTGTGGCTTCTACTACTTGCTTCACTTCCCTATTCTAACATCATTTTTACATGGCCAGTTGTTTTCCCACGCCTTCACCTTGTCCCTGTGATGGTTTCAATCCACATAGTTTGTCTTTAGTTCAATTCCCAATGGTTTAGATAGATCATAATCCTCCAGCCATTGTGGAGGCTTTGGGTTGGATCTTTGATGCTCCATGAAAACCCGGCAAAGGGTTGTCGAGTTTGACCAAGCTTGGGGAATCCCATAGGCAAATTGGATTCACAATTTGGGGCCTTTATCTTGAGTCTTGTTTGGAGCGTCTTGCTCCAAGAAGAGGACCTTGACGCCATGGCCATAATAGAAGCTATGCACGAGAATGACATCTATATCCACAGTCTTTTGATCAATGTGTTGTGATTCCTAGGGTATCCATGGATTTACACATTTTGATTTTGATATCTGTTGCACTGTAAGTTTAAATGAGTTTGTGACAATGTATCTCTCTACCAAGCCTACAATTGAGAAATAAACCCAAGAACACATCGGTCTTTTGTCGCTCTTTAGTTGAGTTTTTAGTAAATGGATTACTATTTTTCTCAACTTTGATCGGATGACCATGGCTTAATGTTCAATAAGTCATAGAAATTATTCTATAGATCAGGTTGGGTCAAGCCTTATATGATTTTGATCATTTTTTTTAGATTGAGCTAATGGTGTAGGTTATAGGACATGTTTTAGTTGGTTTTCACATAGAGTCAGATTTAATGTACTTAGTGTTTAGAATCTTAATTAAGAAGCTTTGGGTGATTACCTTATGTTGATTAAGAGATAAGATCAGGGATCTTAGAAGAGTTGTTCCTACTGAAATAGGTAAGTGGTCCATACCCATGAGTATTCAATATTTGTTATTCGTATCATATTTATGTGTTCATGATTTTAGGTATGATATTCATGATTTATGTGGTCTTACGTTTGAAGATTTTATGCTAGAGATATGTCAACAAGGTTTTCTCATAATGATTACAATTTAAGAATCTAAATTCATGGCGAGGATGTAAGGGAATCATGATTTATTATATTAACATTGCAAGATAATATCATATTGAGATTCACTTAGTAAATTTCAAGTTAAGATAACATTTATGATGTCAGAACATTATATAGTTGGACCCAAGCCCTTACTGCATATCAACTTAAGATATATGACCCAAGCCCTTAGTGCAGGTCATGAGCAGACTCAGATATGTAACCCAGGAACTAGAGTGTAGGTTATTAGACCCAATTACCATAGTACAAGTCTCCCCAGAAATATACATAAAAGGATAAAATTAATTTAAGGAAAAAATAATTGCTTATGTTTAAGTTTTGTACATATTTTAGTGTTAATCATGTGTGGATAATGTCTAAAAAAAACATAGTCTTCTCTTGCTCTAGTTATTTCATATCTTGAATACTCATGCCACTTAGTAATGATTGTTTTTCAATGCATGGTTGGAGACAAGATGTCTGCTAGTGAGTAGAAGATGTAGAGTGAAGGACGTCAGCTCAAGGACCGTTACCGGATCCTACTTGATGGGGTGCCATAGTAGATAATTATCATATTCTTTTTTAATCATGTTACATAGGCTTTTCTTTATTTAAACTCTCTTTATATTGGAAATGGAGTCCCTTGTTTATGGCACGTAATAGAGTACTGTGTGGTTTATTTTATTTTGTGGATTTTGCTTGAATAATGATGTCATTTCATATTTTTTCATGATCTCCAATGAATGAAAATAACTCTGCCTATGTTTTCATATTTTGTGTAAATGTAGCTGGTCCCAAGCTCGGGTAAAGGAGGAGGGTTGGTGGTAGGTTGACCGCCAGCCTATAAAAACTTTGTCACTCTTTCTATGACATGGATCCTTATAAGAATATCATTGGAGCATCCCTACCTAGTGACGCACTGCATCGGCACTGGGGTGCAGTGATAAATATGCAAGGGGTTTCGACACAGCAACGCCCGATTGTGTTGAAGGACAAATAAGGGTTTCCACATCTTGGACGGGTGTGGGTAAAGAATCTAGTCCCACTACATCATCGCCCGGATGTAGTGAAAAATGTTCAAGGGTTTCCACATCTTGGATAGGTGTGGGTAAAGAAGCTAGTCCCTCTGCATCATTGCCCAGATGCAGTGAAAAATGTGCAGGGGAAACATTTTCAACGAAGGCAAGTTAAGAAGCAAGTTCAACAAAAAAGTATTAGAGTTGGATCTTGGAATATTGGCTCTTTGACAGGGAAATCTTTGGAGATAGTGGATACCATGATGAGAAGAAAAGTCAATATAGCTTGCTTGCAGGAAACCAAGTGGATAGGGGAACGTTGTAGAGAGACTGGAGACACAGGATACAAAATTTGGTATATAGGTATTGATAAACATAGAAATGGAGTAGGTATTATTGTTGATAAGATGTTGAAGGATAACATCGTCAAGATTACAAGGATGGGTGATAGAATCATAGCTATCAAGGTTGTTCTTGGGGGAAATATTTTTAGCATTATTAGCACTTATGCCCCCCAAGTTGGCCTTAGCGAGGATGCAAAGAAGGATATCTGGGATGACATGGATGAATTGATGCAAGGAATACCGATCGAGGAGAAGATTATTATTGGGAGTGATTTAAATGGCCATGTGGAGAGTAGCAATGTCAGATATGAGAGAGTTCATGGTGGTTTTGGATATGGCAGCAGGAATGGAGAAGGAGAGATGATATTAGATTTTGCAGTTGTATATGATATGATTTTGGCAAACACCCATTTCAAGAAAAGAGAATCTCATAAGATTACTTTCAAGAGTGGGCACAACTTTAGCCAAATTGATTACCTCTTTACAAGGCGGGTGGATCATAACATATGTAAGGATTTTAAAGTGATTCCTGGCGAAGAACTCACAACCCAACATAGGTTGGTGGTTTTGGATATTAACATGAAGATCAATAAAGGCAAGCATAACAGAAACCAAGATAGTAGGATCAAGTGGTGGAAACTTAAAAGGAGAAAAGAAATTGACTTTTCATGATAAACTCATCAAGGAGGTAACTTGGAATTTGGAGTCTGGTGTTAACACTATGTGGCATGACATGAGCTCCTGCATAACAAAAATTTCCAAAGAGGTTTTGGGGAAGTCTAAAGGTTGTGGGCCTCCATAGAAGGAGACTTGGTGGTGGAATGATGAAGTACATAAGGCTATTAAATTGAAAAGGGAGATCTATAGGAGCTTGCCCAAATCTAGAGATGATGCAACGTTCCAAAGATACAAGCAAGCAAAGAAAGAAGCTAGAAAGGTTGTTTGGGAGGCAAGGTCTAGATACTTTGATGATATGTATAAGAAGTTGGACACTAGAGAAGGGGAAAAAGATATATATATAAAATGGCTCGTATAAGAAAAAGGAAAGGAAGAAACTTGAGTCAAGTAAAATGCATAAAGAATGAAGATGGTAGAGTATTGGTGAAGGACGATGATATCAAGAACCAGTGGAGAAATTACTTCCATAAGCTTTTCAATGGAGATACTACATATAATGTTAGTGACTCGTGTGACATGAATACAAGAGATATCATTTACACACTATGAGTTTCACCATTTGAGGTCAAGAATGCTTTAAAAAGATGAAAATGAGAAAGGCATGCGGACCAAACAATATTCCCATTGATGTATGGAAGAGTATGGGGGGTGAGGGAGTTATGTGGTTAACAAATTTCTTTAACAAGATCATGAAGACCAAGAAGATGTCGTATGAATGGAGAAATAGTACTATAGTCCCAATCTACAAGAATATAGGTGTCGTTTAGAACTGTACAAATTATAGAGGTATCAAGTTGATGAGTCACACAATGAAGATTTGGGAGAGGATAATTGAGCAGAGGTTAAGATCTATAACGCAGGTATCAAACAATCAATTTAGTTTCATGCTTGGAAGATCAACAACAGATGTTATTTTTCTGATAAGGAGGCTTATGGAGAAGTATAGACAAAGAAAAAGAGATTTGCATATGGTGTTTATCGATCTAGAGAAGGCTTATGATCGAGTACACAGAGAAGTGTTATGGATGGTTTTGAAGAAAAAGGGTGTGCATATCCAATACATTGACTTGATCAAAGACATGTATGATAGCTCTACTGCAAGTGTCAAGACTCCTGGAGGAGAGACACCAACTTTTCCTATCCACACTCAGCCCATATCTATTCATTCTTGTTCTGGATGAGTTGACAAAGAATGTTCAGGATGATATTCCTTGGTGTTTGTTATTTGTTGATGATATTGTTTTGATTGACAAAACTAAAGATGGATTGAATGATAAAGTTGAACGTTGGAGAAAGGCATTGGAATCAAATGGATTGATGATTAGCAGGAGCAAAACTGAGTACATGCATTGCAATTTCAGTCAATCTCACAGTGTGAATGATGGAGCCAAGTTGGACGGAGTAGATATACCAAAATGTGATAAATTTCATTACTTGGATTCTATTATTCAAATAGACAAGGATGTCCAAAATGATGTTTGTCACCGGATCACTGCGGGATGGTTGAAATGGAGGAGTGCAACTGGAGTATTATGCGATCAGAAGATCCCTCTCAGGTTAAAAAGTAAGTTTTATAGAATAGCTATATGACCAGCCATGCTCTATGGGAGTGAATGTTGGGCGGTGAAGAAATAAGGTCTCAACAAGATGAACGTGGCTGAAATGTGTATGTTGAGATGGGTGTGTGGGAAGACAAGAAAAGATCGCTTGAGAAATGACTATATCAAGAATAAAGTGGGGGTGGCAAGCATTGAGGACAAGTTACGCGAGGGCCGACTCAGATGGTACGGACATGTGCAATGTAGACCTACTAGTGCGCCTATACGAAGCAATGCTATTGAGCCAAACACTATAAATGGAAGAAGAGGAAGGCCTAAATTCACATGGGATGAGCTTATAAAGAGAGATTTTGAATCTCTACATCTCAATCAGAATATGGCCCATGATAGAGCTGAATGGAAATGAAGGATCCATGTAGCTGACCCCAACATAGTTGGGATTGAGGCTTAGATGATGATGATGATGATGATCTCCAATGAATGAAAATGTTTCTACTAAGGTTGTGTTAATACTAGAAAGGGGGTCGTGACAAAAGTAGTATCATGGAAAATCCTAGAATGGTCACTAATAGGATCCTATCTTTTAGGATGCATGCTTATGAACATCTCTCTCTTTCCTTTCAAATGGCTCCTAAGTGTCATCCTGACCATGGAAAGAGCCATGTAGAGTCTGATGAGGAGAGAGTCCCTAACTTTGGAGGTGTTGACTCCAAGCATGGAAAGGATGGTGAGATTCCTTTAGGAGGAACCCTTCCATCCCATATGATGTGTTGGTTAAAGTGTTAGTTGATGTAGTGGGGGAAGAGATAAAAATCGCCAATAGAGGATAAATAAGGTCACCTTGGTGGAGTTCCTCAAGGTAAAGACAGAGATGTTTGTGGGAGAGGAGGATATTGATGTTGTGGGGAAGTTTCAGGCCTGGATCGGCTACATGAAGCACTGCTTTCATGACTTAGGTTGCTCCAAGGACTCCCATGACAAATTTGGGACACATATGATATGGGGAGATGCACGCGACTGGTAGGATAACTTTTGTGGTGCTAGAGACCCAAGATTTGCGCCCCTCACCTGGGGTAAATTTGTGCTACTTTTAGAGACGGTTACATTTCAAAGGTTGTGTTGGACAATGAGGAAGAGCGGCTCAGTCTCCATCAACATGGGGGCATGACCATTACATAATATGCCATGTGTTTCCATATCCTTCAGAAATGCAGGCATGTGCTTGCTAAGATGTGCCTCGCCAAGAAGTTCATTTGTGGCATGAATGATGATCTTAGTTATGCCCTCATTGGATGAGGCCACCGGACAGTGTAGGAGTCCCTTAATACTTCTTCAGAGCTCGAGGACCACCCAGGGGTGTGGAAGAAGGGAGGCAACCACCACCACCATCATATAAACAACAATGAGAAGAAAAGAAAGGCTCGTGAGGAAGATTCCCCTTACCGTGTCAGGTGCCCCAAGTGCCACAAGACCCATGGTGGCATATGCATGACGGGTAACACTACTTACAACTATTGCAATGATGAACTATTGCAATGAGGAGGAGCACATCAAGCCAAACTACCCCAAGCTCCTACATGATAGGAGGGATAGGGTGAACCATGACCCTAATCTAGCTCATCCAGAGAAGAGGCAAGCTAGAATTTTCTCCATGATAGATGATGAAGGTATGGTTTAGTTTGCAAGCTTTATTGTTGACGTATGCATATGTTAGTTTTGTTTATTATGATAGGCATCATTTTGTTATCCATGCAAATGCCATATCATGAACATGCTAGTACAAAATTATGAGATATAATCAGAAGACTAAACTGTGAGTACATATATATGTGAAACTCTAAGGTGGGCAGTATTATATTAGTGCATGAAAAAAAAAATCACAAATGAAATTTCATTAAGGTGGGCATGTTGTAACTACCATAAAATTTAGTTTAAAACAAACATGACCAATTATGCTAAGATTACAATATGAGTTCTTCTAGTGATGTAAAAGCCCACAATAAGTCCTACACATGATGATTCAGCCCCATAAAAGTAACAGTTTAATATTATGCATAAGTTAACATGAAATATGCAAGAGTGGATAATGAGGGTTTATATATATATATATAATATATATATATATATATATATATATAACCCGACTTTCATCCATATTGTGCTCTCTTTTCTAGTATGGGAGTACTTATCGTACATTTGATATTCCTCAAAATTTGGTAGAGTAACCCATAAAATATAATTTATGAAATAATTAGTCTCAATTGCTAATCATGTGAAATATGTATTTTCTTAGCTCAGATGTAAGATTTGAGTTGATACTTAGAATCCTAGGGTTCTGTTAAGAAAATGTGTCAAATTCCATTATATTTACATGACCCTAGCTAGGTGATTTGATTATAAGAATAAAAGATTATATATATCGTAGTATTGACCTAGGTATCTAATACTAGAGTCGATATCATTAATTTCAGTTAAGTCTATCTTGGCCGTGCATCATGTGCTAGACATCATTGCAAATTCACAAGGAATCGTTGGATGGAGATCTAAAGGACACCTTCCTTCAGAAAGAAATGTGTGGACGGCAACAGTAACCCAATACTTTGCTTGATATCTCTCCCTCTCACTATATATCCCGTCAATGATTTCCTAGCTTTTCACCACGATCAGCTTCAAGATGCTTTCTTGAGTCCAATGAGCCCTAAATTACGTCCTAACTCCTCATATATCAGAAACGCCCAATGTGGCACGTTTTGCTCTCCCGTGCCTTGACTTGTAAGGGGTTCATTAGTCATTCTTGTCAACAAAAACGCCGTTTCTAGCTTCTCTGAAGTCCATAGAAACCCTCCTCTCACTTTAGTTTCACATCTAGCCCCAACTGACAAGATCCCGATAACCTCCTTCCTTGAGCTCTCTGAAGTAGTTCTCAAAAGAAGAGCCATCCCACTCAAATTCAGTTTGTGGGGAGCATCCTCGAGATCCTACAAAGCTTTTCTTGGAGCCATCTTGCGGTCCGTTTTGCCCTACCCCATTTACCTGACGCTTGTGGAGCTCAATGGCGGCAAGAACCAGAATCACTCGTGCCGTGTAGAAGAGCGGGAAGAACCCAGTAGACTAGCGCAAAGCTTCACCCCCTCAATCTGACTGTCAGTGTCAGATGCTCAAAGAAATGCGATTATCATAGAATTGCAGAGGTGCATGTCGCTGAGAAATAGAATTCGTAATCATTGGCTAAGAGAAGTTGATGATGTTGTTACAAAGTACCCCATATCTAGGTAGATGTAGGTGACGGACAAGATGCTGGAAAGGTGCAGATCAGGGGCAACCTGCAACACGAGTAGCATACAATGTCTCGACTACGGTAAGAGACGAGGAAAGGCACGCTGGGTATTAGAAAAGGGCAGCCAGAACAAAGAGCTATGCTCAATGTCACCACGTAAAAGATTGAAACGTTCTCCTAATACGCTCGAGTGTGAATCATCAAACGGCATGCTAATGATTGCAGAGAAGCGGGTATATTGCATGCTAAAATAACACCATATACAACGATGTCTTTGTTCTTTCCACAATGTAAGGATTATTACATTGAGACTATCTTCTAGAGAAGAAGCATTCGTAAAATTGCAGCAAGAAAGAACTGTCCATGACAACAGATTATTGAGCGACTGAATGCAACTAACCAATCAAATTACTCCATGATAGCTTTTCTTTATTTTTTTACTTCCGTGATTTGCATATTACTAAATTACAATGTCACTTAATGCTAGAGTAGCCCTGAATAACTTAGGCTAGAGCTAATGATGATCATTCGGTTGTGCATGAGAACTAGGGTGAAGAATATAAGTGCCACTTACCTAATCAGAATAGACTAGCCAAATATCAGCTTGTGCACATACGCACCACATAGTACAGGTATTTAAACATGTTTCTCTCATACATTGAGATCTATATCCGAAGAAGAGGACTACTGATGCAAATCGCATCACCCGATGCTTACTCTTTTTTTCTTCTGGGCACGTATGGCACATAATGGTAGAGACTCTTTAGCAACTCGAGTTAGATCATTTAATGATGAATCAAATGTACATTAAGACAGATGGTGAAGAATTAAGTGTCCCTCGCACAAACAGACAATACACTAAAAATATTAACTCAAGTACATATATGCACCACAAATAGGGCATATATCTTTAAATACAAGTTTCTCTCATGCATAGCCTTCTTCATCCAGTACACAAAATACTAATGTCATTTAACAAGGTATCATGAATAGTGTAACTTCAATCTCATCTCATTTTTCAGATTAAACAAAATTTGGTTGAAGTGGTGAACTAAGGTCTGCACTTCGAATATTGAAAAAAGACCACTGCTTTTTTTTTGTGCTATGTTTCAATATATCGGACAAAATCGTGGACAAAAAGAATCCCACCATAGTCAATCACTGGCAAGATGAACTAATTTAAAGGCAAAATGAGGCTAGATGAAGCCTAACACAATTACTGTCACAAACCTCAATCTAATGGAAACAATAATACCAAGTAACACGAAATTTGGTTGAGAAATAGAACTCTTTATAGCATTACAAAAGAAATTATCCAATGCTAGGCAACGTTTTATCAAAAGATTAATAACTTTGGCATCATGTCCGGGGTGGAGGAGCAGCACCTGCAGGGCGTGGGGCTTGCCCTGGCTTCGCCATGTCATCCTGCAACAATCACAATCAGAAAATTCTCTAAGGCAAGAATAAACAAAAAGCAAATTAATAGAACATTTCTTTTCAATAACGGGTTGTTACCACTTTTCAAGCATGATTGTTTATGTAATGAATACAGAGGTGGTGTCTTTTGGATAATGAGGGTTACACTTACAACAAACATGTTAAGCAGTCCCACAAGTATAGTTTTGCCATGACCGAAATCAAACAAACAGGAAAGGTCTCCAATATGAATAGGCGTAATACGACAAAAAAATCATGATGTGTAAGACATTTTCCTTTTTCAAAAAAAAAGCTTTTAAGGGGATTCGGATAAGAAAAATTGAACAGGTACATGAAACATCGACCAGCACAACTCAATTGTGCCATAAACCACAATAATAATCAGAAAATTGTGGCCCCAGTTTAACATGAACCCTCCTGGTCGGTATGCAATCTGAACACCGCTGCAGCAGACCCTTGTAAGAAAAGGGTTATCATGTCAAACCTAACAGGAGAAATAAATAGATCTCCAAATGATAGGCATTAACATATAAAACCAAAAAGGAGACAAATGGATCTCCAAAACCGTGAAGATGTAAAGACGTCTTCAATCCCCTTATATCTAAAAAGGAAAAGAAAGGCTGGAAAGTTATCCTAAAGGTTGCAAGAAAATACTTTTTAATAGAAATACAGAAAACATTGAACATAGATCTAAATGTGGAAACCATACAGAAACTGCAAATTTCAAACTTCACATCTATATATGATCAGCTAAATATTGAAACATAAAGCTGACAAAGCGAAGTGCAGATGGGTAATTTAATATAGGGACAGGTTTATCCTCCAGGCACAAGATTTAAGAAAGCCAACAGGGCAACAAGGTCCCATACTTATGATATTGCAATATGCAAGTGAGTCCAACAAAATATATTGTTTTCAATGGAATTCAAGTGCAGAATACTATGAATTACAAGGATGTCTTATCGAGTGAGGTATCCATTAATGTGGTCGTTGCATATAAGGTTGGGGTACATCATATTATTTCTAAATTAAATTTTGTGTAAATGGTATTGCAACAATAACAACCTGACCAGAGTCATTGTTAGTGTCATTTTAGTTCATCAAAAGCTGATCATGGAGCATGTTCATGTTACTTACTTTTTATATGCAAATAAAATTATCTATTATCCATAAATTACACAATAAGATCAGATACATTGTTGTTCTATTTCCTGGAGCAAGTTCATGTAACTCACTTTTTCCATGTAAATAACACGTCACTACATTAGCAGGATAAGAAAATATCCTTATGATATCTGGATTTGGCTAAGGTAAACCAGGAAATCAAATCTATAATCTATGAGATGTACACAAGTTAGATTATCTCCAACTAAAACAAAATTGGCTCTAGAAATAAGAAACAACTTTGTGCCAAGCATATTGCTTCTCTATGCTTTTGTTGACGCATCCGTGCAATAAATGTAACACCTTGCAAGCGCAACATTAAAGACACCACTTATCAAAAACATTCTTATGTGATTGTCATTTTGGTTAAACGGATTGGCAGATTGCTTTCAACTGTTTATGCCAAAAAAGAAAATAAAAATGCTGTTATATGTGAAATGTACACGAGTTGTATTATCTCCAACTAAAACAAAGTTGGCTCTAGAAATAAGAAACAACTTTGTGCCTTGCTTCTTTATGCTTTTGTTGACACATCCATTGCTGCTTAGAGCGCAATAAATGTAACGCCTTGCAAAAGCAACATAAAAGAAACCACTTATCAAAAGTCATTCTTATAGGATTGTCATTCCGGTTAAACGGATTAGCAGATTGCATTCAAATTGTTTGTGCCAAAAAAGAATATAAAAACGCTGGTATCTGCAAAATGTACACAAGTTGTATTATCTCCAACTAAAACAAAGTTAGCTGTATAAATAAGAAACAACTTTGTGTCAAGCATATAGCTTCTTTATGCTTTTGTTGACACATCCATTGCTGCTTAGAACGCAATAAATGTAACGCCTTGCAAAAGCAACATAAAAACACCACTTATCAAAAAACGTTTTTAAAGGATTTCATTTCAGTTAGATGGATTGGCCGATTGCTTTCAAACTGTTTGTGCCGGAAAAGAAAATAAAAACGATGTTATCTGTGAAATGTACACAAGTTGTATTATCCCCAACTAAAATAAAGTTGGCTCTGGAAATAAGAGACAACTTGGTGCCAAGCATATTACTTCTTTATGCTTTTGTTGACACATCCATTGCTGCATAGAGCGCAATAAAAGTAACGCCTTGCAAAAGCAACATAAAAGAAACCACTTACTAAAAACATTCTTATAGGATTATCATTCCGGTTAAACGGATTAGCAGATTGCATTCAAACTGTTTGTGCCAAAAAAGAATATAAAACAAAGGTATCTGTGAAATGTACACAAGTTGTATGATCACCAACTAAAACAAAGTTAGTTGTATAAATAAGAAACAACTTTGTGCCAAGCATATAGCTTCTTTATGCTTTTGTTGACACATCCATTGCTGCTTAGAACGCAATAAATGTAACGCCTTGCAAAAGCAACATAAAAGACACCACTGTCATTTCGGCTAAAAGACGGATTAGACAATGGCTTTTAAACTGTTTGTGCCCGAAAAGAAAATAAAAACGCTGTTATCTGTAAAATTTACATAAGTTGTATTATATCCAACTAAAACAAAGTTAGCTGTATAAATAAGAAACAATTTTGTGCCAAGCATAGTGCTTCTTTATGCTTTTGTTGACACATCCATTGTTGCTAAGAACGCA
The DNA here is from genome assembly GCA_963693085.1 of Alisma plantago-aquatica. Taxonomy (NCBI): domain Eukaryota; kingdom Viridiplantae; phylum Streptophyta; class Magnoliopsida; order Alismatales; family Alismataceae; genus Alisma; species Alisma plantago-aquatica. The sequence goes on from OY856410.1 coordinate 161,182,610, forward strand.
ATAAATGTAACGCCTTGCAAAAGCAACATAAAAGACACCACTTATCAAAAAACATTTTTATGGGGTTGTCATTTCAGTTTCAGACGGATTGGCGGATTGCTTTCAGACTGTTTGTGTCAGAAAAGAAAATACAAACGCTGTTACCTATCAAATGTACACAAGCTGTATTATCTCCAACTAAAAAAAAGTTAGCTGCACTAATAAGAAACAACTTTGTGCCAAGCATATTGCTTCTTCATTCTCTTGTTAACACATCCATTGCTGTTCAAAAGGCAATAACTACAACGCCTTGCAAAAGCAACTTAAAAGATACTAGTTATCACCATCTACAAGTAGCTAGCAGGACAAACAAAGCAGAATGCACTTAAATACATAACAGTTAAAGTGGCTAGACCAAAATATGCACATAATAGAATGATACAACTGGATTAGGTCTATAATGCCAAAGATACAAAACGTACCCTGCGGCGGAAGCGCTGTGGGGGCTCTCTGTTCCTCCTGTCAGTGCGGGATCTGACTCTTACGACATGTGAATGGATTGCACAAGAGACACAGTACAGCATCTTGGCGTACAGCTTGGGGAGAGTGTAGCCTGAGACAGAAAATACACAGTCCGAATGTTCAGTTGAGACGAAAAGGAACAAAGATTAGCAGCTAAAAGATGACATTTTTTTTATTTTGCTACCATCGTAGACACAGGCTTCTTGGACATCCCTCACGGCAGCCTGCTCAACGATGTTCCTAACAAGGAATCTCTTGATGGCCTTATCCTGTTCACCACACAGACCGTGATCGTTAACACCAGTGCACGAATAGGCAGATTACAAGGTAAGACATTAGCCCGACAATAATCTAACAGACGTCAATGAAGTGAAATACAAATAATGCTATGAATTCATTTGAAATGGAAAACCAGCGCCATAAAAGCGTGCCACTGTGTCAAATCCGCCAATCTACATCGGGAGAAAGGATTTGAGATCTAGCATCTCTACAAGCGATCGAAGACGATAAGAGGATACCTTTGGGCAGCACTTGCCGCAGTTGGAGCACCGGATGAACTTCACGTGTCCGCGGCCGTGCTTGTTCCGGCCGCCATTCCTGCGTTTAAACGTCTGCCATGAAATACGAGAAGACGAGCGCCAGTTAGCCTGTGCAGGTGAGATACAGCAATGACGACGGAACCGAGATCAGAAAACCACCATCGCGCTGCTAATTCTACCGACCGACCGACGCAGCCGCCTCCACCTTCGCCTCCGTTCTCCGCCCTTGCTAGGGTTTATATTGAGTATATGGATGATACTAATCTGTCAGGTAGGATCAAGGACGAATAGTCAGATGCCTGGATACTCCGAGTAAGTAGCATAACCGCGATATACCAATGACGCCTGTAAATGGGCTCAACCCGAAAGCTACCGGCCCAGTGAAGATTGGACGTGACGTTAATATCTGGATAACCCCACAAATCCGCTAGACTTATATACTCCATGTATGTAAATAATTACTTAGATAGTATGTTATATATGCTATTTTTCTGATAAGGGGGATAAGGAGGCTTATGGAGAAGTATAGAGAACAAAAGAGATCTTCAAATGATATTTATTGATCTTAAAAAGGCCTAATCGGGTGTCTAGGGAAGTGTTATGGACGGTTTTATGGAAAAAGGATGTGCCAATCTAATACGTTGACTTCATTAAAGAATGTATTACGGCTCAATTGTAAGTGTTAGGAGTCCTAGAGGAGAGGCACAAGCTTTTTCTATCAACGTTGAGGGACATCAAGGATCAACACTCAGCCTATATTTATTTGTTCTTGCTATAGACGAGTTGACAAAGTATGTTCAAAATGATATCCCTTTGTCATGTTATTTACTGATGATATTGAGTTGATTGATGAAAGAAAATAAATGTCGATTAATAAAGTTAAATTTTAGAGAAATGCAATAGAGTCTAATGGATTTATGATCAGTAGAAGGAAAATTGAATATATGAATCGTACATTTAGTCAATCTAGAATTGTGAATGGTGGGGTAAATTTGGATAGAATGGGTATTACCAATATGTGGTAGGTTTAGTTACTTGGGTTCTATTTTTTAATGGGAGGGTGATGCTCGATATGATGTTTGTCATGGGATCACAGCAGGAAGGTAGAAGTGAAGGAGTGCAACTAGAGTAGCACGTGACTAAAAGATCTCTCTCGTGTTAAAAACAAAGTTTTGTAGAATGGCTAAACGGCCAGTTATGTTATATGTGAGTGAATGTTGACCAGTGAAATAACAACTAACAAGGTTTCAACAAGATGAATGTTGTCGAAATGTGTATGCTGAAATGGGTGTGTGGAAAGACAAAAAATGACATTTGAGGAATGGCTATATGAGGAACGAAGTGGGGGTGGTGAGCACCATAGACAACTTGCAGTCTAAGATGACATGGACATGTGCAGCGTAGACCGATAGATGCACCTATTCGAAGTAAAGTTATGGAGTCAAGCAGAATTAAAAGAAGTTGATATAAACCAAAATTAACCTGGGAAGAGCTTATAAATAGAGATTTTGAATCTTTACATATTGATCAGAGTATGACCCATAATATAATTGATTGGAAAAGAATGATCCATGTAGCTAACCTCAACACGGTTGGCAATGAGGCTTAGATAATGATGAATGTAGAAAGAGAACTATGTTAAGCAAGCATTTATTTGTATAAGTTTTGGATCATTATCAAAAACCTTAGTTACATGTTTCAGATCATAAGAATTCACCACAAGAGACCTAATTGACATATCTACATCCACCGAAGAAAATGACTTTAAAGGCGGCATACTAGTTTATAATATACACATTGCATAAATCATCAATGACAAGGTTGTAGTTCAAAAACCCAAACCACCATAAGAAGCATATAACATCAGCTATAGAACCAGTGTATGGTTTTTATAATGGGGGCACAATAGAAGTGAAAAGATTCCAAAGAAAACCCTTAGTTGAAGGATTCGTCATAGCCATAAAACATTGATATGTTAAATACATTGGAAGAATATAGAATATACTTTGTTGCACACTGATGGAGTTTTGTAACGCCACTAAAAATCCTAGAGATGATGAATCTCTAGGTTTAGCCTTGCTTGTACTATGGTAAGATCTCCACCCACGTGTGCTAGGACACGCGGAAGTCTTATCGTAGTATAGTTTAAGGGTCGAATCCTCGGGACAACGGTCTTGATTAGAATTAATCAAGATGGAAAACATTTTAGTCGTACCTAATTACTTAACAGTTGATATTTAGATCGAAAGTTTGATTTGGTTGTTTAAACTAAGCGTGAGGAAAGTAAAAGCAAGAAAGTAGAAATTAGGGTTGTAAACAATGATTAAAAACTACTAGGATGTTATCGGGTTTCACGCCACTACACATGGATCAAAACATGCAACATAATAAAACAACCTGCAAAGAGATTCTAATCAGTTAGTATCTTGTAGACTTAGTTTCTTTTCGGATAACTAACTACGAGAAGTGTAGAGTATTGCAACGCCAGCCATCCCATAATGAATGGTCACTTGCTTTGCATTACTTCTTCATGAAGTGTGTTCCTCGACCTTGCCAAGGTTGCACTTTCATACGTCAACTGATTCCATTTCATAGTATGAAAGTGCAACGATGGGAGTGAGTTTACTCCACTCATGAAAGCACTCCTAGATACCGAAACAGATGTATGGTGACTACATACATCCAGAACCAACTTTCAATCGATATTCAGATCTAAGGGTACAAACGTAGACAATTCATACCGATAGACAATAGGTAATAGAAGTTGATGATCAAGCAACAAGCATTCATTTAACGATTGATGTTGAACTAATAAGGAGAGTATCTCTATTGCAAACAGTTGAATTACATTGCATGAAATGAAAACATGGGTAGCGGGGCTACTCCCCGCACCCTAGTGAATGAGACTACTCGCTCATATCAAGGACAAAGAAGGAGGCGAGAAGAGAGAGAAAGAACGTCATCTCCACGGAGGAGGGAAGGATGAACCCTTGGTGAAGAGAGCAACGATCTTTGCACTTCGTGGATGCTTTGATGATGGATCTTCTCTTCCCACCT